>APFE031509459.1:11897-42799 GCA_000404065.3 Pinus taeda | reverse complement strand
AAGAGATAAAAGTACCATTTATGACTGGTTCCACTCATAAGCTTTAAGCAACAATGATTTATCTCTCCTTTCTCTAACATCTACTAAGAGTACAGAAGTGCAACATCAGTAGCAGATATCAAATGCAAACATTAATAAACCTTGATCCATCCATTCATCAAAACCACTTCCGAGGGCGCAAAAGTGCATTTTCTGAGGACGAGTTTTTGACAAATCTCCGGACCCTTCTCTAAATGCCTGAGAAGGGTTTAAATACTGCTAGCTAATTAACTTGATTACATAAATTTAGGATCCGGTTTTCAAACGACCGTCCTTCTAATAAAGCAAACTATTTCTAAAAATTAAATCTGACTCTGAACTATTTTTGTATTTGCTCCTTAGTGTTGTAAGTATGCAACATTCGACTGGGAAGAGTCGGCTAGTTGCCCTCCCGTTTCGTGTGTGCTATAAAAATAGAAGTAACAAGAGTTGGCACCACTTTCTGGTAAACTATAAGATATTTTAGAGAATCTCCCGCTGACTGGGTGTATACTTGGTAATAGCTCAAATTTCCCTCAAACTGGTTCTGCTTTTGCTATTTCGGTTTCTGTTTTTGCGAATGACTTGATGAGTCAGAAGACTTTACTTTCTGAGCAATTTTCTGGATTGAAAACTGCCTCCGTTCTTCATTCCGGGCTTTTTTGCGTGTAAGTTTCAGGTCTTTTTGTAATCATGCTGCTTTTGTGCGCCTTTGATTCTGAGCTTCAGATGACCTATCGGTCATTAGCATCTGTTGAGTGATACTCTGGAATCTATAGTCCTATCATATGTGGTACCTGTTTCTGAAGAGATCTCTTTTGTGTTCTCCAAGCATTGGCGCTTTCCCCTTTTCCTTAGATGTTTCCTGCAATATTGCTTTATGTTATTTCCTGTTTTATGGTTTGCGCAAAGGAAAAGAGTAATGGTAATAAAGATTGACATGAAAGCTTTAGATCTTATGTGTGCATAATTATGACATTCACAGCGAACTGACTCTTCGAAAAACAAAAAGCAACCATTCGTACAATCATTAATTTCCTTTTTTAAGGCGCGCGCTTAATTTTGATTAATGGGCAGCTTTCCTTGAATACTGCGCCGAGAAAAATTCGCGCTCATTGCAGATCGCAGATTTGTGTTATAGTATCGTGACATCGCAATATCGGATCATCGCAGATTGTTGATCGCAGATCGTGGATCGTAGATATTAGTCATTGTGTGCTACTTTACGTGATGTTGCGATATGCGATGTCGCACATCGGCCGTTGGAGATTTCTTAAGTTTTTCGTTTAAGAGCGCTTATGGTGAATGCGATGCGATGAATTTCACATCGTTCCTTCGTGGTTTGTTATGCTCATAAAAGAAATGTTTCCTTGTTTTTTTGCGATAAAATTTTAAGGAAAAAACAAAAATGTTCCTAGAGATGTTTGTTTGAATTTTTATTAAGGGTACCCCTTTGCTTGGTATTATTGCTAATATCAAACAAATAGGGGGGTTGTTGGTGACCACAACAATTTGCTAGGAGCTTAAGCCAACTTCTATGAGTTCTCAGAAGAAGCTTTTATTGTGATGGAAGAGAGCTATTTCTACAGGGGCTATTCTACTTGCAGAAAGAGAATTAAAACTAAAATGGAACTCAAACCCTAGCAAACCCTAATCGTGCAAGAAAAGAGATGGAAACTACTGAAATGGGTGCCATTGATTACTGAAAAGGTAAATTGCATTTATTCAAGCTACTTCTGAAGAGAAATTGAAAGAAATCATCTTTTTGCAATTTTGAGTATTTTTATGTGGATTTATTATGCTTGTGATTTGACTAATTGTGACCGTGCAGTGGTTCGGTGGCGAAGGAAAATGGATTCGGTTTTGCAGACAATAAGGAAAGTGTGGAGAGGTCCTAAGATGTCCCTAGCACCCTTCTCGAGACTTCCATTGTGATCAGACTTCGAAAAATCACTCACATGAACTTCTACAGGAGGCTACAGGGGATCTACAGGAGATTCTACAAGAAGATCTACAAGAGGAGGCCGAAAGTGGTTTTTGGGGGTTTTGAAGGTGGAAAATCGATGGAAAAAGGGAAATGATGATTGGATGAAGGTGTTGAAGGGTCTAGGACTCCGTTGATGAGGATCATGAATGAAAGAGATGGTTGGATTTGTTCAAAGGGTAAGAAAGCAACTTTGTGAAAAATGCAGAAATTAGGACAGTTTGGCGAAATGTGGTGAATGAGTGAAGGAATCTGCGAAAGATGAGCTGGTACAAGTTGTGCTATGGAGGGATGACAAGCTGGAATGTTTTTCAAGTGAGCTGCATACCTACTTCTTAAAACTAACCCAAGCAAGAACCGAAAAATAGAGTTTATCTAATTTGACCTAAAATCTGACCTAAAAACAGAGTATTGTTGAACAGAACTTTATGAACAGCAAATTATGTGAGAAATCCTTGGAAAATGAACATGAAATGGTCTAAGCATGTGAATCCAAGAAAATATCAGCTTCTCCAACTCAAAACATCACACCAGCAATTGAATGAAAGGCAAAAACTATGTTTTTGGTGGCAGCAATAGTGCCTTGTCCTCAATTCATGGTCCCAAGGAGGAAGAAAGGGGATCAAGACCTACTGGTAGCCTTTTTGGATCTTTCTCTGTTACCATAGCAAACTATTTAAGCATCTTGAAGCAAGAACAACTAATTTAACCATCAAAAGCAACTTATTTTACCAAAGCAAAATTTAATCTAAACAACAGAAATCAGCTTATGAATGCAAGAAAACATATAAATACACAAAGGAGGTATTGGGCAGCTTGGGTTGGGCCATAACCCAAGAGCTTCAGCACTCTAGAAAAGATCAGTGCTGGTTCAAAGCTGGATTCATCTTCATTGATCAAAAAATAATAGTTACATCACAAAACTGTCTGCAAAAAGAGCTCAAAAATGAGATGAGTACAAGACTGCACAAAAGTGTGAAAATAGACTATGAAATGGCTAACCTACTGAGGCCTAAAGCCTTCTTATTTATACAATTGAGGACCCCCAACATTCCCCCTAAACTTAAGGAACTCGGCTGCCTAAAACTAGAGATAATCGCAGCCCCACTTGAGTTGCTCAGCTGCCCCTTGGAATCATTGATGTGGTGGCCTTTGTACTCTGAGTTGCTGATGGAGAACTCGAGGAAGGGGTCATTAATGCAGGAGACGCCCCACCTATAAGTCCTCAGCCCTATTTCCTCGAAGTTGGTTGTCATTCTGCTCATAAATGCTTGGTCCTTGTCCAAAAATTGTTCGAAAATCTGCAATAAACACTCATTAGACTATGTGGCAAAGTGATTATCCCCATTCACTCAATTAACATAAATATATTCAGAAACATGCACAAAGCTATGGAGAATGGTGGATTAAATGGAAATAATAGGCAAAATGAGCCCACATAGTTACCCATTTATGGGGCTCATCACATATGTGAGTGGAAGAGGCATTCCCCCTCCTCTAGATCTCTAGGCTCAATCTTTTGGTTCTTTGTGGTGGCCACAGTGGCACTGGGCTCCACATCAATTATCTTCTTCCCTTTGTTAGTTCCCTTATCGGGTTCTAATTCAGAGTCGAAACCTGCATCTAATTTGAAAGCCTTCAGCTCAACCACTAGTGACTGCTTGGCCTGACACTCACTTGTATTGTGAGTGGAGCTCTTATGGAACTCACATCATTTTCCCATGTCCTTCTTCATCTTCATCGCATTGTTCTTTGCTTATGATTTCGGCAAGCTGTCCTAGGTAGCCCTACCTTGGCTTGGTGCTTTGTTCTGTGGTTTGGGGGTGCCTTTTCCTTGCTTTGGATTTTTAGATCCAAAGTCACGCTCCTTATGTTTAAACTTATACTCAATCTTGACAGCATGTCGATGCGCTGTGTTGAGTGAGGAAATGTCCAAGAACTCCATCGTGTCCAGGATGTACTTGTGTAAATAGCCATGGTACTTGAGCACCAAATGTCACTCAATATCCTTGATACCTGACTTCATGCGAAGGGTATGGAAAATATTTGTGAACTCTGGCACATCTTTGTCCCTTCCCTGTCGTAGCATGGTTTACTTTATGTATTTATCTTCATAGCTCCCAATAGGGTAATATTGTTCCTTTATGGCATCTCGGAAATAATTTCAAGTGGGTGTGGCTGAAAATAGTAAGGCTTCACTCTCATACTTTTGTTCACAGTAGGTTTCCCACTAGTCCTTGACATGTGGGGCAGCTTTGAGAAGTGCAAAAGCAATATTTTCTCGATTAGAAAAGTCATGAACTAAAACATATCCTTCCAACAGATTTAGCCATTTATCTACTATGTCTGCTCTATCAAGCCTTCGAATATGGTAATATCAAAGTTAACTTGTACCTTAAAAGGAGTGGCACCTCCAGAGTGGTCATTGGATGAAGATGCATTGCCTATGGGTAGCAGTGGAAGGATCTCAAAAAAGTTATCCATCATCGCATCCCTCTGTTGCTCGAGGGCTTCCTCAAGCAACATTTTGAAAGGATATCATGCCCCCTCATATTTCGTTTCTTCCTCCATGGGAGGTCATCAGGTTCTGCGAGGCTGATCTTGCAATGGTTCAACTAGATCAAGCCCTAACTCCTTATACCCTGACCTCGTTAGGGACATGAAAAGAAAAACAAAGAAAGAGAAAATTTCTCCGATACCACTTATCTAAACTTAAACAAGAACACAACAAATTATAGATATAGTCATAAACACAGAGATGCAACAGAAAAAACACTTCATTTCATTAATACAAAAATATTGAACTATGCTTACAAATAGAATGGAAATAAAGTAGCTTAGGCAATGTGAGCTTATCTCTACGAAGAGACGTGGCTCCTACATGCCTATGAATTGTGTTACAATGAAGCTCAAGGGCATATTTATTATTGGAAAACATGAGAAACCCCTAAACAACCAAAACCCTAACCCCAGGAGATGTAACACCAAGAGTTTGTGGGCCCCGTTCGGGTTAGTTGGGCAGCGAACTTCCCAGGGTCGTAACTTGGTCATACTATCTCTATTTGGCGTGCACGATACCTTGTTGGAAAGGTCTCACCGAGTACTACAAGCTTCACCATAGGCCCTTTCCTATGACTATGGGCCTGTCGCGAACCCCAAAAAATGTCGTTTATGGGGTCAAAACTTCTCCGGAAGTTCAGGACCCGAAAAAATGCTAAAAATTGTAAATGCTGAAATGAACAAGGAAAAAATGAAACTGACTAGGGGGTCTAGGTGGAATAGGTAGGTGGCCACACATATCCACCTAGATCACATACAGGGTCCAAGCCCATGGAATTGAATAGCAAGAAGGGCACAGGAGATAAATAAAGAGAGACACTAACATTTTGGGGATGTGGTGAACCACATCTGTTAAGGGATTGTCCACATAATCTCAGATCAATTCAACATATTCAAGTTGTACATGACTCAAGTATGGTGAACAATGTTGCCAGGAATATTTTGAAGATTAGCATGGCGTTAGAAGACTGGCAAGTTGAACATCAATCTATCATGATTGAGATCAAAGGTACTATCTAAAACCATTTTTTTTGTTTTAATTGGTCATGGGGCTAGTTTAAGTTATATTAATCCCAAATTGTGGAAAAATGTAAATTATAGTCAACGAACTTTCAGAATGCTTGGCTGGTTCAGTTCACTGGTACTAAACAAAAAGTAGCACGTCAGTTAAGACACTATCGTGTGGATTTGAATGGGTATCCCACGGAATTAAAATTAAACATCCCTCCTTTGGGATCATATGATATATTAATTGGTATGGATTGGTTAGAACAATAGAAATTTATTATAAATTTCTTAGAAAAAAATGTATACTGTATTGACCGATAGGGATGGTCGTTTTTTATAAAAGGAAGACCAAAACTAGTCTCAATCAGACAAATATTAGCTTTACAACAAAAAAGAACAGCAAGGAAAGGGTGTCAAGTTTATATGGTTCATGTGGAAAAAGATGAACAATAAACAAAAACAAAATTGTTAGAGACCTTACCAGTGATAAGAGAATTCCATAATTCCCAAATTTATTCTTTCCAGAATAAATTCCCAAATTACCCCCCATAGATTTCTCTATTGGCTTGGTGTCAGGTGATACATGGGTGTCCATAGCCCCGTATAGAATGATTATACTAGAGTCGTTAGAGTTGAAAATGTAGCTGCAAGAGTTGTTAGATAAAGGTTATATAAGACCGAGTGTGTCATCATGGGGAACCCCAGTGTTGTTTGTTAAGAAAAAAGATGGTACATTTAGAATGTGCATTGACTATAGGTAGTTGAATAATTTAACCATCAAAAATATATACCCCCTACCTCGGAATGATGATTTGTTCAATCAAGTGAGGGGAGAAACTAGTTTTTCAAAGATTGATCTAAGAACTCGTTACCATCAGTTGTGCATAAAAGATGAATATATCCATAAAACAACCTTTAGAACTCGGTATGCCCCTTATGAGCTCATGGTGTTATCTTTCGGTCTCACCAATGCACCTGCCACCTTCATGTGTCTAATGAATAGTGTTCTTCATCATTATCTTGACATATTTGTGTTAGTTTTCGTAGATGAAATCATAGTGTACTCTAAAAATGAAGAAGAATACCAAGAGCATCTCATATTGGTGTTACAAACATTAAGGGAACATCAAATTTATGCGAAAATCATCAATTGTGAGTTTTATAAAACTAGAATTCAACACTTGGGACACATTATTTCCAAAGATGGGTTGGCAATGGACCCTGGCAAATTTAAAGCCAATATGAATTGGCCTATACTAAAATATGTATTAGAAATTCCCTCATTCATGGGGATTGATGGATACTATTGGAGATTTGTGGAGGGATTTCAAAACTAGCTTATCGCAATACATCCCTACAGAAGAAGGGAGTAAAGTTTGAGTGGACAGCCAAATGCCAAGAAAGGTTTGACAAATTGAAAAATGTTGACAACAGCCCCTATTTTAAAATTTTAGATCCAAACAAGGAATTTATTGTGTGCACGAATGCTTGTTTAGAAGGACTTGGGGATGTGTTACAACAAGACAATTTTGGCATAGCTTAGGAGTGAAGAAAGCCAAAAAGCATGAATAAAATTATGTTGTATATGATCTAGAATTAGTTATTGTAATACATGCCTTGAAAATGTGCATGCATTATTTACTAGGAAATAAATTTGTTTTGGTAACCAATCCTAACAGCCTGAAATATTTCTTTAGTCGACCTGATTTAAAAGCGAGAAAAGAAAGTTGATTAGCCTTCCTTAGTGAATTTGAATTTGATATAAAGCATATAAAATAAAAATAAAACAAAATTGTTGATGCACTAAGTATACATTCTCATTCCTTGATAGCAAACGTTGAAAGAAGCATGAAAATAGATTTTGAAGAACATGTGAAACAAGCTTTGCAACAATATCCTCAATACCAAGAAATGCTGTTGAAAATACAGTAGAAATAAATTCAGGGTATGCTACAAACCTGGAAGGATTTCTCATTTACCCAGAGAGTGTTAGGCCCCTATACTACTAGTGTAACCCCTTATTGTTATTAGTACAACCCCCTTATTATATTGATGTACCCATGTAGTGCCCATATTGTCACTATTATGCCCCATAGAAGCCCACTATTGTTATTATTGTGCCCTTACATTATTATTGTTATGTTGGCTCTAATTATATTATGACCCCTTAGACTCCTATATATAGAAAGGAGGTCTTTTCATTTGTATCATCGAAGAATTGTTTGTTTATGTAATGTAAAGGAGGTTGCCCCCTCGAAGAGGCTGAATTTTAAGGCGTTGATCTATCTTTTCTATCTTTTTCTTGAGCTGGTTTCATAACATATGTGTGGCCAAATTATGGGTCGCTTTTTTCAAGATGTGGCCAATTAGATGTCTCACGCCCACAAGAGTTTAGCATGGTGGTTAACACCATGATCAGTGGTTGACTGAGGTAATCTACAACATTATTGGAGTTTTCCTTCTTGTAATTGATATTCAAATGGAACTGTTGGAGGTATATGGACCACTTCTGATGGTGATCATTGCACAAATTCCCTTGCATGTGTATGAACAATAGGGGTCAATGGTCTATGTGGATGACCATTTCCTTTCGAAAAATGTAATGTTTCCATTGTTAGTAGGTTGCACAATGGAACACATCTCCTTTTCATAAGTGGGATACTTCCAGAATCTCTCTGAAAGTGTCTCACTATGTTATTCCATTTGATGCCCCTGTTGAGTAAGGACATCCCCAGTCGCATAGTCAGAGGCATTTGTCTCGATCTCAAATGGTTGTTGCAAGTCTAGTAATGTGAGCACTGGTGCAGAGAAAAGGCAATTTTTCAATTATGTGAATGACTTTTGTTGAGATTCAAACCAAAAAAAAATTTCTTTCTCTCCTCCCTTGGTGACTTGACTCAAGAGCCAAGTGATATGAGAGAACCTCGACACAAACTTGTGGTAGAAATCGGCTAGACCTAGAAAGTTGCAGAGCTCTGACAGAGTGGTTGGGGCTCACCAATCCCGAAGGATTGGTATCTGGGCTAGATCCACATGTGTCATTCATCAATAATGTATCCCATATATTGAACTTGGGTCATGCCAAAAGTGAATTTCTCTAAATTGGTACATAGCTTGTATTGACATAGTGTTTGGAGAACCTATTGGATGTGGTGGAGGTGCTCTTCCCAACTCTCACTGAAGAGCATGAAGTCATCCAAGTATACCACTACAAATGAGTTGGTGAATGGCCATAATATTTCATCCATCAGCTGTAGTATTTCATCCATCAGTCTCATGAAGGGTGCAAGAGAATTCGTTAACCCGAAAGGCATAATCCGATAGCCGAAAAGGCCCTCCATGGATTTGAAGGCAGTCTTCCACACATGAGAGGGTTTTATTGGTACCTGGTGATATCCAGACTTCAAGTCAATCTTGTTGAAATATTTCCTCACTTAAGCTGGTCTATAAGGTCATCAATCCATGGGATTCGGTACCTATTATAGATAATTATCTTGTTCAGTGCCTGATAGTCAATACAGAGTCTCCAAGTCCCATCCTTCTTTTGTACCAACACGATTGGGCTCCCACAGGGCAATGAACTTAGTCGGATATGATCTTTCTGCAATAGCTTTTGAATTTCCCTCTTCATTTTGTCATTCTATATAACATATCACTGATAGATTGGTCCATTGGGAAACGACACATGTGGGGTCAGGTCAATGGAGTGCTTGACCTGACAGTGCAGAGGCACCCCTGCGGGGGAGGTGAAGATGTCCTCGTACTCCTCCACGACCTTCTTCAATTGTCTTTGTTGTGCGTAGGGGCCCTCTCTCGAGGTTGTGGCCACTGTCTTCTTCTTTCCTTCAGGGTGTATCATTAGGAAAATGACTTTCCTGGTTTTGGAAATGAGCTTACTACATTGTTTTGCAATAACTAAAGAGATCTACCTCCGGTATCTTGTACAACTTATTTAGCAAGGTAACAATAAAAGCGCAAGGCCTTGAATCATATAAAACATGATGCTTCCACAAGTATGGTTGGCCTAATAATACATCACAAACATCAAGGGGAGCAATGTCACACAATGCCTCATCACTTAAGGGCTTGATGCTATAGGGAAGGTGACACTACTGGCTGATGCAAAGATCATGTCCATGGTGAAGCTACCCGATGGTGTATGGTTGTGGGTGTGCTGCGGTCAGTAAGCCCAACCGCTTCACGACCTTTAAATAAATGAGGTTATTTTGGCTCCCGCTGTTGATAATGAATTGTACTGGGGAACCCTTTGCCCACATTTGAGAGTGGAGGAGGTGCTCCTCCTCTAGATATTTTGGTTCCTCATTCTAGATCTTTGTGGTGGCAACTGTGGCATTAGGCTCCATATTGATAATCTACTTCCCTTTTTCATTCCCATTTTTGGGTTCTAACTCAAAGTCAGAACATGCATCTGATTTAGAAACATTCTACTAGACCATGAGTGTTTTCTTGGCCCAACAATCACTTATGTTGTGAGTGGAGCTCTTATGGAACTCATACCACTTTCTTGTGTCCTTATGCAGCTTTGTGGTGTTTTTCTCTGCTTGTGGATTTGGTAGGTTGTCCTAGGCCATGCCTCCTTGGCTTTGTCCTTTGTTTTGTGGTTTCGGGTAACCTTTCCCTTGCTTTGGATTCACAGATCCCAAGTCTCGCTTCTTTTGTTTAAGTTCTGCTCGATCTTGACAATGTATTGGTACGGCGTACTAAGCGAGGAGATGTCTAGGAACTATATCTCATCTTGGATGTACCTGTGTAGGCAGCCATGGTATTTCAGTACCAAATATTTCTTAGAATCCTCGATACCCAACTTCGTGTGAAGGGTATGAAAAAAATTGGTAAACTCCAACACGTCTTGGTCCCTTCCCTAGCACAACGTGGCCCACTTTATGTATTTATCCTCATAGCTCCAAACAGGGTAGTACTTCTCCTTGACGGCATCCCAGAACGAATTCCAAGTGGGTGTGGCTGAAACAGTGAGGGCATACTTTCATCCTTCTCCTCACAGTAGGTTTCCCGGGAGTCCTTGACGTGGGGGGTGGCTTTGAGAAGAGCAAAAGTAATCTTTTCCCGGTTGGAAAAATTATGAACATAAAAACATCCTTCTAGTAGTTTTAACCATTTAACTATGGCATTTGCATTTATTTGGCCTTCAAATATGGGAATGTCAATGTTTACTTGTACCTTAAAAGGAGTGGGACATCCAAAGTAGCTGCTGAATGCGGATGTGCTGTCAGTGGGCAATCGTTGAAGGATTTGGGTAAAGTTATCGATGATCGCTTTCCTTTATTTCTCAAGGGCCTCCTTGAGAAATGTTTTGATAAGGTCTCCTTCTCCCTCGTCTTTCTTTTCTTTCACCATGGGAGGCCACCAGAAATTGTAATGCTTGTATTGCAAAGGTTCGACTAGTTCAAGCCCTAACTCCTTATATCTTGACCTCGTTGGGGACATGCAAAGAAAAACAGAGAAAGAAAAGACTGCTCTGACACCACTGGTTCGAATTTAAACAAGAATGAAAAAAATTGTAGATATAGCCTTAAATACAGAGATGCTACATAAATAACACTTTATTTCATTAATATCAAATATTGAAGTTTTCCTACAAATATAATGGAAATAAGACTACCTCAGGCAATGGTAGCTTAACTCTGAGAAGAGATGTGGTAGCTATATGCCTCTGAAATGTGTTAAAATGAGGCTCAAAGGATGATTTATTATTGAGAAATAATGGAAAACCCTAAACATCCAAAAACATAACCCTAGGAGATGAAGCGCCAAACTATGGGCCCACGTTTGGGTAAATTGGTACATCAACTTCCTGAGCTCGTAACTTTGGCATACGATCTTCGTTTGACATTCATAATACCTTGTTATAAGATCCGTCCAAGGACTAAAACTTTAGAGTGGACAACATCAATATATGACCCATGTTGGCCATTGTTTTCGCAAAACAATGTCATTTAGGGCCTCAAAACGGCTTTGGATTTCATGACCTGAAAAACTACCAAAAATAGTAAATTGTGCTTCAAATAATGAAATTGAAAAATTGAAAGAAATAATGTTGGGGGTCCAAGTGGAATAGGTGGGTGGCCACTAATATTTGACATGTCTCTTGATAATCCTGAAGCTGATGTTGGATGTCTGTGTGTGATGTTTCCAACGATTCCACTTCCTTAAGGTCACATAGAAGGTCGAATTTGATCATAGTAGCCTCTGGTCTCAAGTTTAGCCTAGTTGGCATGGTTACTTGCATGGATGTGGGAGGAGGGTGTTACAAGTATGAGGTCAAAGAGGAGGAGAAATTAGTGTGCGAGTTGAAGAAGATATTGGATGGCTTAAAACAATCTCCAAGGCAATGGTATCTAAAATTTGAAAGTTTTGTTATCACTCAGAAATTTCTCTAGAAGTTATTAGAAGAAATAATATGAACAAGGTAACCACAAACCAACTTTTTAGCATAGGCTCTAGCGAGCCTAGGCTCAAAGAGGGCTCTCTATATGATTTAGCTTTGTTTTCTTGGATTTCATGCTAGTTATGAATGCTCTAGGGTTTTTAATTTGTATTCAAGATTGGATGGTGGGATCCTTAAAACAGATGGATAGAATGATGTCTTTAGACCATTGGGCTATGGAGTCAATAGAAGGGCAGTAGAGCTGGATCAAATTACTAAAGGGAATGTTCAAAGGGCAAGCTAGCAGAGTAAAGTGCAGGTCTTTGGAACAGGGGGGTGAAATTTTTTTAATCAGGGTGAGAGAGAAATTAAGGGTTCTTAGACCAAGATATGAATAAGGAATAGAAGGTAATCAAAAGCAAAGGGTAATTAAGAATCCTTCGATATGGATTAGCAAGAAACAACCTAAACTAAGGAGCAACTAAGAATTCCTTAACTTAGATATCAGTTGAAAACATTTATATGCATAACTGTTAAAATATAGTGAAATTAAACAAATTCTGAGATATTGTTCCAGTTATAGCATTCATATTCAGAAATACAATTAAGAATCCTTCGATCTAGATTAGCAAGAAACAACCTAAACTAAGGAGCAATTAAGAATTCCTTAACTTAGATATCACTTGAAAACATTTATATGCATAACTGTTAAAATAGAGTGAAATTAAACAAATTCTGAGATATTGTTCCAGTTATAGCATTCAGATTCAGAAATACATTAAAGATTGTGGAAAACCTTTAAGAAAGATAACGATAACATAAGAAAATAGTTGTCTGCACTTCGCTCAACACATGAATCCTGTGAAATATCTTATCTTCATTCATCAATCTAGCTTGCTGGCTCAGTCAATGATACAATATCTTTATAGTCTTTTTTATCAAAATTCTATAGAAATGTCTAAGTATCCACACCTACATACTTTCAATTGTGAAGTATTTATACAAAAATTATTACAAAATATCTCAAACTAACTTGATATTTAATCTAGGAAATAAAAATATCTTCTTGCAAGAAGACAGAGACAACTATTGAATTGCTTTCATGTTGTCCCATTTATTTTGGTACTGCTCGCCTTTATGGTTTGATTTTAGCCATTTATGTTGTTTTTTTGTTTAATCTCTCACGCTGGAAGATTCATTTACTTTTGGCTTTCATCTGATACACTTTGACACTATTACACTTTGACTTTGATGACCTGTCTTCATCTTTTCACCTGGTTGTTTTACTTTTACTGTACTTTAACCTTTTTATTGCATAATTCTCACAGTAAATTAGTCAATTTCTCCCACATTTTAGCATTAGGTAATTGGATTTTTAACATCCTTCTTTATACTTCATTTGCCACAGTGTACATGGAAAAAGTAGGCTTATTGACAAACAAGTGTTTTACCTCATGCTGGAGGTAAAACAAGTTTTCAAAGGTCTAGTATAGTACTTTGCCTGTTTGCAATGCCTTCATTTAAGATGTGTTCACTTGGTATTTTGCTATTTCTCTGAGTTTGTTGTTGTAATCATCTTGTGTCATGAGCTTTTCATTTATGACTAAGGGACTGAGTAACCCTTTCTCTCTCAAAATTTGAAACTTAACCATAAATCTATCAAAGGCTACCTGCATATTCTAGCATTTGTCCTCCAAGTTTAACATCAAGTTTCTCTTCGAAAGGACCTTCCTCACTTCCAAAATTGTTTCAGTTTTGTCAATTTCAAATTCCTAAATCCCATATCTATTTTTACTGTTAAGGAATTTGATGATTCTGGTGGCATCTTTGAGCACCTCTCCCAATTCTTCTTTTACCTTTTGGATGGCTTTTGTAGCCATGTTTATTAGACCTATCTGCTCAAAAATTACCTCAATAGATGGCCAAATATCATTGATAGATTCAATGATATTGGGCCATAGTAGTTCCTTAGCTTGTCCAAGAGGTTCTTTTAGTGTTAGTTGCTTCTCCATGGCTTTTAATCTCTCACTCATCCTGGAAGCTTTATGCACTTCTTCCTTGTGCATGATTTTAGCAAGCCTACAATCAGTTTCCAAGCTTGTCACCTTTTATTTCATATTATTCATCTTTGTTGCCTGTATGGACATTTCCTCGATGGCTCTAATCATTTTTTCTTCTTCATCTGATGTACCTGCTACTAATGTAGACTGTGTTGAAACCTATTTTGCTATGGCCATAGGAGCTATGGGAGCCAACAAGGCTGCCAATGTAGAAGGGACAACTGTTGAGACCGTTGGGATGACATTTACAGATGTAGTGTCAATATCACTTTGCTTCAATTGAATTAAAGTGTCCAATTCCTTCTCTGTTTCCCTTAACTGATCATTTAGTTTCAAGACTAGGTCCATCAATTCTTCACGTCTGGTTTAGTTTTCCAAGACTTCCTGTGTCTAAAGATGCTGCAACTGAGATATTTTCAATTTCTTTTTGAGTGCTGCAGTATCATCATTCTTTTTCTTAATTAGTTGCTCACTGGCTTTAATATCTTTGGGATCATGTCCCAATTCAATCACTAAGTCTTCCAAAGACTTGATTCTGGTGTCTTTGGCCTGTGATGAGGCCTTCTCCAACTGATATTGAGATGAGATATTGTTCAATGAGTTCTACAATTGATGGGAAGATATGGGTTTTCCAATTAGCATGGAGTAAATCATTTATCCAACCTATTTGTGGAATTCAATTTGGTCAATGGGATGAATATCCCTTTCCAATACCTCAAAATCAATCTTTTTTTAATCTGCTGATGTCCTTGGCTATTGTACAGTTGGTTTTACAAAGGACATTTGCATCTTTCCATCCTTGATGTCAAAAGCTGACATCAATCTAGTTTGGTTTGTAGGTGTAAGCTTGAGACACTGAGCATAAGACTGTGCCTTCAGTTTCTCATTTCTCATTTTAATTTCTTTATACATGTCTTTAATGTCTTTGTCTCTATCTGTAGGCCTACTGAATGAGGAGACTTCTACATTTAGTTGCCTTTCCAACATTTGAGTCTATGATGTGGATGGCTCTTGAGTTTCTCCAAATGGAATTGCGCGCCTGATCATGTCAAACTTAGTATTAGTTACATCTACTGAGCCTTCAATGTGTTCTTGTTCTGAAAGAGGATTGAGCCTTGGCCTTTTGCTCTAGCTGCCTTCATATTGGACATTGGATGTGTCCATGCCTAAAGTGGAGGCTCCCTCCCCGTTCCTCTTGGGATTCCTTTCCTCATTTTGAGGAGTCTGCAAAACTGTAGGGGTACTCATGGTTGCTTCTTGTTATGGTACCTACAGGAATGAGTTTTCATTAAGTTGTCTCTCTAGATCAATCAAGGTATTTTCAAAATCTACCTTTGTACTATCCCTGTCTATAAGAGCGCTTTCCAACCACTCATATTGATTTGAATACCTTCCTATCTTTGGTATTGGGTGATGAATGTAAGGTGGAAATTTGACCTTTTGTCTAAGTTTTGTCATAAACCCTTGAGGGTCATATCTCCAGATGAAACTATTTTGAAACTTCATGTGTTGCTGAATCAGATCTGCTTCCTACCCTGCTTCTCTAGAGTTGCAAATGAAAGGGCCTAACTAGTTTTTGATTCTGAACTGTGTTCTTTTCTTGGCTGAGACAAAATTTACTTCATCAGAATTCATTATTTTCCTATAATACTCTAGCGCAAATAACCTCATGGGAAGGTATTTCAAGAGTTTGTATGGGGCAAGCTAGCACCCATAGATTCTTATTTGTGTGTGGTTTTGGTAAAGGTACCAATCTCTGACTTTACTTTTCTTGGATAACTGAAGGGCTCTTTCAATATCTTGGCTTATTCTGGGTGGAGGACTTCCTGTCAGCATAGTCATGACTGGATAGACAAAAGATTCAATGAAGTTTGTATAGGTGTATGGTGAGGAATACTTGTGGAATAATGGTGTCCAAAATATGACAGACCTGGGGTGGCCCCTAGTATCAAGCATCTAGAGGGTGAAGGGAAATCTGTCTGACTGATAATACATAAACATATGGTATAGTATAGATGAGCATTTGAATACTCTCTCATTGTGCATTCTAGTAAACTGTTCATGCATCCTATCAACTATGAACTAGGCATAATTGTATATAGTAGCACGAGGCTTTCCTGGGCTGAAAATGGACATGAAGGCCAGGATGAGCTCATCAAAAAATTCATCAGTGGTGCAGCCCAAAATACATGATATCATAGTGATAATATGCTTGCCTTTTTCTGAGAAAATGGCAGAAACATATGGAGGGGCATCTTTGGGAATGTGTTTCTCTTCTACAATGATTGTTTGGAACAATTGGGCTAGTTTTGATGGACTCAACTTGGTGTACTAGTCTAACAAATCTCCAATTGAGAGTGGGGTTAGGTTTGGACCTGGGTGGACTTGTAACATCTCATTGATTGAGTCAGCTATGATGGTAAACAAGACTTTCTGGTCAGGGGACATTATAGCTCTCTGGCTGGGAATGTAACAGGCATGACACATATGGACAATTTCAGGAAAAATATGCTGTTGGGGAAATTGGTATTTGAGCAAATTGGAGTCCCAAAGGCCAAGGTCATCTGAATGGTTTAGGTATCTGTCTTTACTCAAACAATAAAGTTTGAGCAGGCCCTTATATGCACTGGTATCTCTGATTTGAAAATCCCTGTCTGCCAGGGGAAGGTGGTCTAGGTCCAAATGGGGAGTAGTTATAGGTCTCACATCCATGGAGATAGGGGCATCCATGATTTAGTTCTTGTGGATTTGAATTTGGTAGTGTAGGGTTGTATTAGAGGGTTGGAAGGAAATTTGGAAACTTTGAGAAGGGATTGGGTATGTGGAGTTAACTTGAAAGTATTTTTCAATTAATTTTACTTAATTAAAGCACTTTAAGAGTGAATGTTTTCAAATTTTGAAAGGGCATCTGGTAATTCCTTCACAAATACTTAGCGTTTAGGTGAATTGACTTCAAACTAGCATTCTGGACAACAAAAGAAGGTTGAAAGCGCTCTGAGAGCTTTGAAGGTGGTCTCTGCAACTTCTTTGAGGACTGAAATGGGGTTAATTAGTAGTTTTTAGTTTTGGAGGTGTCGCAATGGTTTGTAGAGGTTTTCAAAGAGCGCGAGCAAAAAAAAATGAAAAAGGGCTTCTTGGCCTTTTTATCAAGCAACAGTCACTTTTTGGCAGGCAATTTTATGAATAAATAGTAGGTGATTTATCGGGTTGAGCCGGGAGCCAATTTCCCAAGCCATCACACTGCTTTTATGGAGGAAATGGTATTTCGAAGGGGTCACCCAATCTACCTACACGTTTGACATGTAGCATATGGGGTTCGGGGAAAAAACACTTTATCAGATGGGTAAAGGTTGCGTGTCGGCCAGATCCGCTATGGATATGGATCATTATATGTGGGAGATGATGATTGGATGATAATCAGGTGAAAAAGGTGCATGGATGAAATGAACTAAGGTGTCAGGGGGGTGTAGGCCTTTAATCCTCAGCGGTTTTGGGATTTATTCGAAGTTAATGAGGGTTTTAATTGATCGGGCAGGGTTTAATGACAAGATTAACCCAACATTATCGAAAATTTGTAAGTTAAGTAAATTTTTTCGGGGGTATGAAGTAAGGGGTCAACTATAGTTTATAATTAAACTAAGGGTTGAGATATTTATATACGGGATTTCATTAATATACGGGAATAGGTGTATCGGGATTTATATAATAAAGTTTAAAATTAATATGAAATGAGCGGAGTGAGCCTACCCTTAGCATCAATGTAAAATTTGTGCATTTTATTCACATACATTTCATACCTAGGATAAAATACTTTGTGGGTTTTTTGAATGAAAATGGATTTAATATGGAGTTTATTTACTTTTCCTAAGAAAATTAAGTTTATCCTTAGGAAAAGGGGTTTTATTAGGGTAATGAAGGGAAAATTAATCTTATGAAGGAGATTCTAACACTTGATGTCCTTAAGTCATTAAATCGAGGGTTCGGTCCCACCAACAGTCAGAGAAATGCTTTGAGCCTCTTTGACTTGAAGGATTTAAAGTGCTAGAATATGCTTGTGGATAGGAAATTATGAAGTAAGGGGAAAAATGAATGAGGGGGAGTTAATCATATTAAGTTTCAAACCTTCATTTTTTCTTCCATAATTGATCATACATATTGAAATATGTGTCTAAGCATGATGCATATGTTTTCATCCAATCAACTTTATACTTCAACAACCTTTCTTCTACTTACCCATTTACTTACCCTAACATTTTTCTTCGTTTATTTGGGTGAATTTAGGCTAGCAAAACCTTATCCTATCTTTCCTTTTATAAAACAAACTATCTACTTCTAACCTTACATCACCCAAGGGCGCAGATTAAAATGATGAGCTCCTTTTATTTTCTCTACCTATCTACTGATCTGCCAAGATTAAACTATTTGGTCATATTTTATTCTCTAATTATAAACCTAAAATTCAAAACATGATATAATCAAGATTAAACAATTTGATTACCATGGATTGTGGCATGAGTAAAAAGATGCACACAATCATTATTATGCATAAAAGTAAATAGTAGTGGCATTTAGACTTGTACACTTTCATGGTCTCTTTTTGTTTTTGGGGTTCACATATTTTCATTTTTTGACCTTTTCTTATTCTTTTTGTCCTTTGATATTTCTTTTAGGACATACCCTCTTTACATTTTTTAATTTTTTAATATGGAAAACATTTGTAGAAAGCAATGGTATGTACAATATTACTAGGCTTAACCTTAGTCATTCAAAATTATGACTCCTATTGTTATAGGAACCTAATAGTAGCTCCACTTGGGGATGGCATCTTCTGAAAAGATGTCAAGATCTAATGAAGATCAGTGGCCTTTGACTTAAGACTATGGTTACCTTGTAACTATGCTTCTGTGATTTTTGTCTTTTTAATAACTATGATAGTTATATCTCCAAAGCTCAGGGCCTTCTCTTCGGGCTTCAACTTCAAAGATCACCATCCAATCCAAACTAGACTTTCTAAATAAGGTATGTACAAATGGTAAATGAAAATTAGTAACTTGGTTAAAAGTAATGTTTTAGCATTCAACCATTCACTAGCCCACCTTCTGCAACTATACCATTAATTTCTCTCAAGAAGAAAGCATTATTTCCTCTGTAAGCATAAATGACATAGGGACATTTCCATAGGAAATCAAATTTCCCATGTTTTCCTTCGTCTTCCCTCCTTGAATCCCACATAAGCACTTTGTCACCAATGTAGAAATCTTCAACCTTGGTTCTCTTATCAAAAATATTTTTAATCATTTCCTGCACAACTTGAGACTTGGCATAGACCTCTTCTCTGGTTTGTTGTAGATGAATAGTTTGGTTGATTCTTCTTTGGATACTATTTGGTTCAACCTACAATTCTTGAAGTTTCTTCATTACTAGTACTCCCAAAGAGGATGGAAAGACAACTTCCATCCCATAAACTAGTTGATAGGGAGAAGTACCAATTGATTTCTTAGTAGTCAATCTGTCTGCCCATAAGGCATTGACTTTCTTTTTATTCCAAGCTTTCTTATTGTCCTCTAGTAACTTCTTGATGATGTTTACTAGGCTTTTGTTTGAGGATTCTGACAATCCATTACCTCGAGGGTAATAAGTTGTGGAATGGCTAAGGGTGATATGGTATTTATTGCAGAAATCTATCATTTTTTTGGATTTAAAGGTTGTTGCAATATCATTAATGAGCTTAGTTGGACATCCAAATCTTGATAGAATGTTGGTTTCAAGGAAGGTTATGATAACAGTATCTCTGGCTTGCCTTGAAGGTATGACCTCTATCCATTTTGTGAAGTAGTCTGTGGCTGTGAGGATCCATTTGTGTCGGGTAGAGGAGGGTGGGTGAATTTCACCAGTGAAGTCTAAAACCCATTGTTGAAAAGGTATTTCTACAGAGATTTCCTTGAGGGGTAAAGGTAAGAGATTTTTCTTCCCCTAAAAATTTTGACTTTCGTGACAGGAGGTCAGATATATTTTGACATTAGCAAACAAGGTAGGCTAGTAGAAACCAACTGTAAGGATTTTATCTGTAGTGGTCTTCCAGTAAATGTTTCCTCTACAGTCACTTGCATGAAATTCAAGGTGGCATCTCTCAGGGCTTCGCTAAAGAAAGCAATGGATTGTTGATAGCCCTGGCAATTTTTCTACAATATAAACATAGCAATTGTGTGCTCAGAAGCAAAGGAAAATAAGATGAAATCTCTGTCAAATTTAGGACTGATTAACGCAGGTGTTTTAGTCAAGGCTAGTTTAATGTCTTCAAATGATTTTTAGCCTCAACAATCCATTTTATGGTGGAGTCCTTTTTCAACATGTTGTTTAGTGATCTAATTAACTCTTCCATATTAGATATAAATATTCTAACAAAATTAATTTTTCAGAAGAAAGTTTGTAACTCTTTAATGTTCCTAGGGTGTTTCATTTGTAGGATGGCTTCTATTCTAGCAGGGTCTATTCTTATACCATATTTTGAAATTATGTGACCTAGCAACTTTCCTTCTTCTAACCCAAAAAAGGACTTTTTGGGGTTTAAGGAGATTCCAAATTTCGTACATTTAATAAAAACTTGCCTTAGATGATCCAAATGTTGATTGTCAGATTTTGAAAATACAGTGATATCATCTAAATATATCACAAGGAAATCATGAATTTCTTTTGCAAAGGCTATATCCATCGCCCTTTGGAAAGTGGCTCCTACATTCATTAGCCCAAAAGGCATTTTCACATACATAAATGTGCCCCAAGGAGTAGTAAAGGTAGTTTTGGGTTGGTCATCTGGATGAACAAAGATTTGATTGTAACCAGAAAACCCATGCAACAATGAGATTCTGGTTGATCCAACTACTACTTGTAAAATGCGGTCCAATTTGGTGAGAGGGTAATTGTATTTTAGTGATACTTTTTTGAGGTTTCTAAGATCCACACAGATTCTGACCTCGCCATTTTTCTTTCTAGTTGGCACCATGTTTGAGACCCAATAAGAAAACCTGATTGGCACAATTATTTTGGCATCATACATCCTCTGAATTTCTTTTTCAATTGCAGGTAATAAGACAAGATTAATCATTCTAGGTTTTTGATTTGAAAGGCTTTTAATTTTATTTAATAGGAATTGTGTGCTGGATGATGTTGGTGTCATAGGATTTGAGGTCCTCTTAACTCCAAGCAAAGACATCCTGAAATTCTTTCAGCAACTCAATGTATTTCACCTTTTCAGTTGGGGGTAATGATTTTTTAAAGTTTGATCAGTTTAGGATCTTCTTAGATGCCTATATTACATTCCTCTACATCAGACTTTGAAGGTTCCATTTTAGGTTTCCTAGGAACATCATTTGAATCAAATAAATCCTCCAGAGGGGTTAATCCCTTTTGTAAGAAGTTATCCTTGAGATTAATTACTTCGGTTTCTTCATTGATTATCTCATCAATCTGAATTTTCTCTAAGTTATCTACATCTAATTTGGTAAATTTAGTTGGGTTGAGTCTATCTATTTCATCACCTTCTATCTCATTTATTTCTATCTCATCCTTAGCGTCAAGATCTATTGATGTATCAATATCTATATTGTTATTGGGAAAATCTTCTTCTGAAATTAAAAAGTTATTTATCTGTTTATCATCAGAAAATATTTGCTAATTCTTCAAATTATTTGGAATTGTAGGTCTGTGCCTAACCTCAGAAGTGTATTGATGGTTGGGTTGGAAGGGTAATTTGCAGGTGCTGGAAAACATTTCTAAACTATGGCCTTGCATGTTATGTCTTCTAGGAATTTCGGCAAGCCTTGATTCTACAAAAGTGTTAAGTATTTCCATGATAGTTCCCCTATAACAACTTAATGTAGGGTCCTTTGTCATATATACACCATCAATTTGTTTTACAATTAGTTCAAAATCTCCCATGACAGAAACTCTTTTAGCTCCTAGATTCCTAACTAACTTAAGAGCTAAAATTAATGCTTCATACTCGGCCATATTATTGGTACATTTAAAATTGAATCTATATGCATGGCCTTCTGAGTAATTATTTTCCAAATTATATATCCACACTCCTACTCCTACTCCTAACATATTGACTGATCCATAAAAATATAAATTCCATAACATCTCATGATCTATATTTACACTACCTGGTGCAACACACTTTTCATCATTTATAGCACTTTGACCATCTTGTTCATTGAACAATTCTGTCGTCTGGTCTGTTTCATTTTGTGTAGAAACTGCAATTTCTTTTGGTTTTGTATTAGTATTGTCTGATATTTTTTCTTGTGTTTGATCAACATTATACAGGATAAAGAATCGATTTCTGAGTGTATGGAGTAGATGGAAAAGTTTTGAGGCCGGTCCTGACTACTTACCGTATATTTCATTAAGGTTTCTTGGTATAGTTTCTTGGTTGTCCAAAAACAAATATTGTTGCATATGACATATTTGGTTGTAAGGATCCCTGAAGTTTGGTTCCCCATCATCTGGATAACAACATGCCATACTTTGGTGGGATGTCAGCAACTACAATATCCGTAAGGATGATTTTGATAGGATATTGGACTAAAATGACGCACAAGTCTTTAATAGATCCTAGACACTATACGTGACTGGAGTCAAATGAGAATAAGTCTTTATAAGGCCTTGTAATGTCTAGGTTTAATTTCTCCATCACTGATTTGGGAATTAAGTTGTGAGAGGCCCCATAATCCAACATTGCATTGTGTAGAATTTTGTCATGGATAATAAGGCTAATGTAGAAAGGTGGAACTCCTTCTAATGGTTTTCCATTAACACCTAGACCAAATATGAGTTCTGGTTGGTCATCAAACAAGTTGATTGAATCCTCGTTTTCAGTAGTGTTTAATTTTTGGGTTATCTATGATTTATAAGTTTCATTCTTGACTAGTTCAGTTAAAGGAACTAAAATATTTAGCTTTGCTATCTCTACTCCCAAACTGAATGGCAAAGAAACGTTTTATGTTTAAAGGTTTTGAATTTTTACAGCAGGGATTTGAGTAGGCTTGTCTTCTTCTCCTTTATTGGAGACCTCCTTATGTGGATTTTCAAATCTAATGTTTTGAGCTTTGTACACTGGTTCCTTAGGTGGAATTAAAGTGGATGGTTGATCAGTAGAAGGATGATCAGAGGTTATGTCTACAATTGTGGGACTAGAGTGTTTTGGATTTTCCCTAGGGAGAATTTGGAGGATATTTGAAACAAGGGCTTCTTTTATTTTCTTGGGTTGATTTTGTATTGTTTTCTTAGTTTGGTGAGGGACATCAACATTCGTTTTGCTTCTTAAGTTATACTTTTTATGAACTTCAAAGATGGTAGAATCATATCCCTCTTTGTAATCAAATGATTCCCCAGACTGTAACTGTAATTGTTGTAGGATATATAGTTCCTACTCATCTTGGGTTAGAAAAGCACTGTCCCCGTCATTTATTCCCATTAGGTTAATTTGTGTATCTTGTTCTAGATCTTCTAGATGGGATGTCTTTGCATAATTTTCTTGAAAAGGAGGCCTAATGTTCTAATCTGGTCCATTTTTCCCAATGTTTTGGTTTTTTATAAAATTTGGGTTTCTAACTGGAGGTGCTTGTTGGTTATCCCATTGAGGTTTCCTTTCCATGTTCTTTATTATATCCATTAGTCCTTCCATAATTTTGGCTAAACTATCTATTAACTTGTCATATGGTGAAGTTTCATCCTTTGCAGTTCCTCTCCTTGCATTTCTAACTCTAGCCCTTTTATCTAACAAATTAGCTTCTACACTAACTACTACACGTTGCATTTCTTCTAATGTTGGGGGGTTTCTTTCCCTAAGTTGGTATGCCATATCTATGTCAAAACCATCAAGGAACTTTATTAACGCTAAGTCAAGTGGGGGTCTAAGGTTAACTGGGATTGCATTATATATATCATTGAATCTAGTGCAGTAATCTTGAATAGTTTCATTAGGCCCCCTTTTAATATTCTCATATTCTGAAAGGATGCGTACGGGATTATTTTTCTTTTCCCACCTATCAATAAATAACCTTTGAAAAATTGCCAGGTCTACAATATGGTTTGAAGGAAAGGCTTTGAACCACTTCTTGACATCACCAATCACAGTTTGGGCAAAGAGTCTCATCTAGACATATGCTTCATCCATTTCATGCAATTCAAAAAATTCGGACATCTTGTTTACATGCTGCTAGGAAATGTAACGATGAGTAGCATCAAACAGGAAAATCTTACTCTAATAATTTGCAGGCATGGCATGAAGTTGGGCAGGTAAAACAAGAGGAGCATATATGTTTGCCATTGCTGTGAGTTGGGAGAGGCTGAGATGTGCGGTTGAGGTACTTGGAGATGATGCTGCAATGGATGAAGAACCAGGACTAGTAGATGATGAATGAGTAACAATAGGCTGGTGAGGAGCGTAGGTATAAGTGGTGGTGAAGAATGGACTTCAGAAGGTATTATTGTTGAAGTTGAAGGGAACAGTGATGAACTCAAAGTAATGGATGATTGTTCAGAAAGCTCAAGGCTCGTGGAAATATTAATGGATGATTGTGGAGATTTCAGAATGTATTCATCAATTGATTTGTTGTCTTGATGAATTTCAAGGTCTAGAATAAAATCAGGGTCTAGAACAATTTTATTGATTCCATTTTCAGATTTTGTTCTAAATAATGAAAGATCAAATGACACATCAAAGGGGAGTTCTTCTAAAAATAACCACTCATCAGGACATGAATTAGCTTTAACTAATGGTATTTAGCTAACCGAACTTTCTTCCTTTTTAGATTTTCTTGAAATTAGGTTGGGATTATCAACTACTGGGGAAGGGTTTGGATCTGGATTAGCCCTAGTAAAATGAGACTTCCTAGAAGCCATAATTTCAATTTTTTTAATTGTTTTTGTGAGATTTTTTTTTTCAAAATAACTTCTAAAAAATGACTTTAAGAGGCTCAGAATGTAGATTTAGAATTTTCTTAAAGATTTATTAGGACTGAGGATTCGCTGGTCCCCAGTATGGTCACCACTATCTTATCACTCAGAAATTTCTCTAGAAGTTATTAGAAGAAAGAAGATGACCGAGGTAACCACAAACCAACTTTGGAGCATAGGCTCTAGCTAACCTAGGCTCAGGGAGGGCTCTCTCTATATGATTTAGATTTGTTTTCTTGGATTTTAGGCTAGTAATGAATGTTCTAGGGGTTTTCTATTGTATTCAGGATTGGATGGTGGGATCCTTGGAACAAATGGATAGAATGATATCTTTAGACCATTGGGCTATGGAGTTAACAGAAGGGAAACAAAACTGGATCAACTCACTAAAGGGAATGTTCAAAGGGCAAGCTACCAGAGTAAAGTGTAGGTCTTTGGAATAGGGGGTGAAATGGTTGTAATCACGGTGAGAGAGCAATTAAGGGTTCTCAAAACGAGATATGAACGAGGAATAGAGGGTAATTGAAAGAAAAGGACAATTAAGAATTCTTTGATCTGGATTAGCAAGAAACAACCTAAACTAAGGAGGAATTAAGAATTCCTTAACTTACATATCAATTGAAAACATTTATATGCATAACTGTTAAAATAGACTGTAATTAAACAAATTCTGAGATATTGTTCCAGTTATAGCATTGAGATTTAGAAATACATTAAAGATTGTGGAAAACCATTGAGAAAGATAACGATAATATAAGAAAATACTTGGCTGCACTTCGCTCAACACATGAATCCTGTGAAATATCTTGTCTTTATTCATCAATCCATCTTGCTGGCTCAGTCACCGATACAATAGCTTTAAAATCTTTTTGATCAAAATTCTATAGAAATGTCTAAGAATCCACATCTACATGCTTCTAATTGTGAAGTATTTATACAAAAATTATTGCAAAATATCTCAAACTAACTTGAGATTTAATCTAGGAAATAAAAATATCTTCTTGCAAGAAGATAGAGACAGCTATTGAGCTGTTCTCATGTTGTCCCATTTATTTTGGTACTGCTGGCCATTATGGGTTGATTTTAGCCCTTTATGTTGTTTTGCTATTTGATCTTGCATGCTGGAAGCTTCATTTACTTTTGGCTTTCATCTGATACACTTTTACACTGATAGACTTTGACTTTGATGACCTGTCTTCGTATTTTCACTTGACTGTTTTACTTTTACTGTAATTTAACCTTTTTACTACATATTTCTCACAGTAAATCAGTCAATTTCTCCCACATTTCAGCATCAGGTAATTGTATTTTTAACATCCTTCTATATATTTCATCTGACTCAGTGTACTTGGAAAAAGTAGGCTTAATGACAAACACGTGTTTTACCTCATGCTGGAGGTAAAACAAGTTTTCAAAGGTCTGGTATAGTACTTTGCCTGTTGGCAATGCCTTCATTAAAGATGTGTTCACTTGATATTTTGCTAGTTCTTTGAGTTTGTTGTTGTAATCCTATTTTGTTATAAGCTTTTTTCATTTATGACTAAGGGAATGGGTAACCCTTTCTCTCTCAAAATTTGAAACGTAGCCATAAATCTATCAACAACTACTTGCATATTCTGACATTTTTCCTACAAGTTTAACATCAACTTTCTCTTGGAAAGGACCTTCCTCACTTCCAAAATTGTTTCAGTTTTGTCCTCAATTTCCAATTCCTTAAGCTCATATCTATTTTTACTGTGAAGGAATTGGATCATTCTGGTGGCATCTTCAGGCATCTCTCCCTATTCTTCTTTTACCTTTTGGATGGCTTCTATTGCCATCTTTATTAGATTTGTCTGCTAAAAAATTACCTGAATAGATGGCCAAATATCATTGACCAAGTCAACGATATTGGCCCGTAGCAGTTCCTTAGCTTGTCCAAGAGGTTCTTTTAGTGTTAGGTCCTTGTCCATGGATTTTAATCTCTCACTTATCCTGACAGTTTTCTGCACTTCTTCCTTGCACATGATTTTAGCAAGTTTGCAATCAGTTCCCAAGCTCATTACCTTTTCTTTCATCTTGTTCATCTCTGTTGCCGGTATGGACATTTCCTCCATGGATTTAACCAATTTTGTTGCTTCATCTGATTTACCTATTGCTGATGTAGACTCTGTTGAAACATGTTCTGTTGTGGCCATAGGAGCTGTGGGAGCCAATGAGACTACCAATTTGGAGGGGACAACTGTTGAGACTATTGGGATGACATTTACAGATGCAATGGTGATATCACTTTCCTTCAATTGAATTAAAGTGTCCAATTCCTTCTATGTTTTCCTTAACTAATCATTTACTTTCAGGAGTAGGTCCATCAATTCTTCTTGTCTGGTTTGGTTTTCCAAGACTTCTTGTGTCAAGAGATGTTGTAGTTGAGGTATTTTCAATTTCTTTTTGAGTGATGCAATATCATCATTCTTTTTCTTAATTAGTGGCTAAGTGGCTTTAATATCTTTGGGATCATGTGCTAGTTCAATCGCTAAGTGTTTCGAAGACTTTATTCTGGTGTCTTTGGCCTATGAGGAGGCCTTCTCCAACTGATATTGAGATGAGATATTGTTCAATGAGTTCTGCAATTGATGAGAAGTTATGGATTTTCCAGTTAGGGTGGAGTAAATCATTTCTCCAGCCTTTTTGTGGAATTCAATTTGGTCAATGGGATGAATATCCCTTGCCAATACCTCAAAATCAATATCTTTATAATCTTTTGATGTCCTTGGTTGTTGTATAGTTGGTTTTACAAAGGACCTTTTCATCTTTCCCTCCTTGATGTCAAAATCTAACATCAATCTAGTTTGGTTTGTAGGTGTAAGATTGAGATACTGAGCATAAGACCATGCCTTCAATTTCTCATTTCTCATTTTAATTTCTTTATACTTGTTTTTAATTTCTTTGCCTTTATCATCAGGCCTACTAAATGAGGAGACTTCTACATTGAGCTACCTTTTCAACATTTGAGTCTGCGATGTGGATGGCTCTTCTGTTTCTCCATATGGAGTTGTACGCCTGCTCATGTCAAACTCAATATTAGTTACTTCTGCTGTGCCTTCTGTGTCTTCCTGTTCTAAAACACGATTGAGCCTTGGCCTTTTGCTCTCGCTGCCTTCATGCTGCACATCGGACGTGTCCATGCATGAAGTGGAGGATCCCTCCATGTTCCTCTTGGGATTCCTTTCTTCATTCTAAGGAGTCTGCAAAACTGTAGGGGTACTCATGGTTGCTTCTTGTTATGGTACCTACAGGAATGAGTTTTCATCAAGCTGTCTCTCTAGATTGATCAAGGTATTTTCAACATCTACCTTTGTACTATCCCTGTCTACAAGAGTTCTTTCCAACCACTGAAATTGATTTTCATATCTTTCTATCTCTGGTATTGGGTGATGAATGTAAGGTCCCAATTTTACCTTTTGTCTAAGTTTTGTCATAAAAACCTAAGAGTCATATCTCCACATGAATATGTTTTGACACTTCATCTATTGCATAATCAGATTTGCTTCCTTCCTTGCTTCTCTAGAGTTGCAAATGAAAGGGACTAACCTATTTTTTACTCTGAACAATGTTCTTTTCTTGGCTAAGACAAAATTTACCTCATCAGAATTCATTATTTGCCTATAATACTCCAGATAAAATAACTCATTGGGAGGTATTTGGGGAGTTTGTATGGGACAAGCTGGCACCCATAGATTCTTATTTCTGTTTGGTTTTGGTAAAGGTACCAATCTCCCACTTTACTTTTCTTGGACAAATAAATGACTGTTTTGATATGTTGGCTTATTCTAGGTGGAGGACTTCCTGTCAGCATAGTCATGATTGGATGGACAAAAGAGTCAATGAATTCTATATAGGTGTATGGTGAGGAATACTTGCGAAAAAATGGTGTCCAAAGTATGACAGACCTAGGCTAGCCCCTAGTATCAAGCTTCTAGAGGGTGAAGGAAATTATGTCTGGCTGATAATATAGAAAAATATTGTATAGTACAGATGATTATTTTAATACTCTCTCATTGTGCATTCTAGTAAACTGTTCATGCATCCTATCAGCTATGAACTGGGCATAATTGTATATAGCAGCGAGAGGCTTTCATAAGTTGAAAATGGGACATGAAGGCCGGGATGAGCTCATCAACAAATTCATCAGCGGTGTAGCTAAAAATACATGATATCAGTGACAATATGCTTGCCTCTTTAAGAGAAAATGGCAGAAACATATGGAGGGGCATCTTTGGGAATGTGTTGCTCTTCTACAATGAAAGTTTGGAAACATTGGGCTAGTTTTCATGGACTCAACTTGGTGTACTAGTCTAACAAATCTCCAATTGAAAGTGGGGTTAGGTTTGGACCTGGTTGGACTTGTAACATCAAATTGACTGATTCAGCTGTGATGGTAAACAAGACTTTCTAGTCACACGACATTATAGCTCTCTAGCTGGGAATGTAATAGGCATGGCACATATGGACAATTTCAGGAATAATATGCAGTTGGGGAAACTGGTATTTGGGCAAATTGGAGTCCCAAAAGAAAATTCCATCTGAATGGTTTAGGTATTAGTCTTTACTCAAACAATGAAGTTTGAGTAGGACCTCATATGCATTGGTATCTCCGATTTGAAAATCCCTGTCTACCAGGGGAAGGTGGTCCAGGTCCAAATGGGGAGTACAGATAGGTCTCACATCCATGGAGACAGGGGCAGCCATACTTCAGTTCTTGTGGATTTGAATTTGGTAGTGTAGGGTTATATTAGAGGGTTGGAAGGAAATTTGGAAACTTTGAGAAGGGCTTGGGTATGTGGTGTTAACCTGAAAGTAGTTTTCAATTAATTTTACTTAATTAAAGCACTTTAAGAGAGAAAATTTTCAAATTTGGAAAGGGAGTCCGGTAATTCATTCAAAACTACATGGAGTTTAGGCGAATTGACTTCAAACTGTTGTTCTAGACAATGGTGGAAGGTTGAAAGGGATCTGAGAGCTTTGAAGGTGGTCTCCATAGCTTCTTTGAGGACTAAAATGGGGTTAATTGGTAGTTTTTAGTTTTGTAGGTATCAAACTGGTTTGCAGAGGTTTTCAAAGAGCTCGAGCAAAAAAAAACAAAAAAGGGCTTCTCGGCAAGCAATGGTCACTTTTTGGTGAGCAATTTTACGAATGAATAGTAGGTGGTTTATCGGGTTGAGCGGGGAGGCGGTTTCCCAGGACATTGCACCGCTGTTGTGGAGGAAGTGGTATTTTGGAGGGGTCACCCAATCTACCTTTGTGTTTGACATGTAGCACATGGGGTTCAGGGCAAAACCACTTTATCGGATGGGTAAAGGTTGGGCGTCGGGCAGATCTACTATGGATATGGACCATTAGATGCAGGCGATGAGTCGATGGCAAGTTGAGTGAAAAAGGCACGAATGAAATGAATTGAGGGTGTCTGGGGGGGGGGGGGGCAAGGCTTTAATCCTCAGTGGTTTTGGGATTTATTCAAAGTTAATGAGGGTATTAATTGATCAGGCAGGGTTTAATGATGGGATTAACCTAACATTAACATAAATTGGTAAGTTAAGAAAATTTTATCGGGGGTATGAAGTAGGGGGTCAACTATAGTTTATAATTAAACTAAGGGTTGGGATATTTATATAGGGGATTTAATTAATATATGGGAATAGTTATATTGGGATTTATATAATAAAGTTAAAAATTAATATGAAATGAGCGGAGTGAGCTTACCCTTAGATTTGAAGATAGATTTGAAGACAAACATGGACGAATTGAAGATAAATATGAATAAGTTGCACTTAAGAAATGGCGACCCTACCTAATGGGAAGACACTTCAAGGTAAAAACGGATCATGATAGCCTTAAATACTTCTTAGAACAAATATTATCCTCTGAA
>APFE031509450.1:39527-60188 GCA_000404065.3 Pinus taeda | reverse complement strand
AACCATGAATATCTCAATCGCTAATAATAGTGTCATGTGTCCGGATCCTCAACCTGAGGTCCTCAAAGAATAAAGTGTCTAAGATAATGTCATATTAAGGTCAGGAAACTAGAGTGGGCACTATAGGTAGCATATAGGAGGATGAGGCTGCGGGATGAGGATAAGAAGGAGACATGCAATTGCGTGAAGGATGGGAAGAGACTGTGCATAATAATGTTGTGTGGAGAGTGAGGGGTTCACTTTCAGATTGGATGCAGGGAGCTAAGGAGATGAATGGAGGAGGTATGGCAGCAATCCAGCCTGCCCAAAAAAAATTTCAATTTTTTTTTCCTGCGACAAAAAATAAACCCCGAGCAGCAAAACAACTTTGATAAACCCTCAAATTTCTTTAGAAAATTTGGAAATCCATTGAAGATTATCCCTGCAAGAAATGATGTTGAGGCCAGATCTTACCCTCCAGGGCCTAGATCTAGCTTCAAACAAAAATTTCTTCTCAGAACTGTAACCTGCATGGCAAAACAGAATGCCCAGAAATAATATGCGTAAGAAACAAAACTAAAAACCCTAAAACCTACTAAATAATCACACTATTCACAGTTTAAAGGCTCTAAATAGCCAGATTTGTCAGTATGCCACAAAAATATTTTTAAAATTTTAAATTTAAGATGAGGTGCTTTAGAAAACCCTTCGTGCATTCACCATAAAATTTCAAATGATAAGCCCAGGATCAAAATTGGCTGGGCTCTTCAGAAAATGCAATCCGGGAGTTGGCTGGTTCAGCCGAGAACTTCCCCAAATGCCCGGTAATCTAAAAAAAAAAGGATTTCCTGCACAACTTAAATCAACCATTAACAAAGAAGGAGAAAATGATACTAAAATCCAAATGTAATGGATATACCTGCCATCATATTCAGAAATTTAACTACCATTCAAATCCTAGCGACTAAACAAGATACCTGTGTTTAAAATCACTCTTCATCAAGCTATCATCAATGGCTGAAAATAAATTTATGCAGAAAAATAAAACATCTTACAACAATTCCAGAAGAGTAACACCAGTGAGATTTCAACCCCAAAATCTTTCTTTATTGCACAAAAAATGACTACAAGAGAGCTTTCTTTAGCACACAACTCTAAGATCGAATGATTTGAAATGACCGCTGATACAACGATGCGTCCATCGGTATTACTATGGTCCCTATCCTCATTTTCCTGCTCATTGATAAGACGAGAGGTACTTCCCATGAGTCCTAGACTGCATGGGTAGGATGCCTCGACAGGATAACTAATCAATCTTGTCCACAGGAGAGAGAATCATCCTGTCCCACAGGAGAGCGAATCATCTTGTCGACAGGATAGCGAATCATCCTACCCCACAAGAGAGCGAAACATCTTGTCCACAGGAGAGCAAATCATCCTGTCCACAGGAGAGCGAATCATCCTGTCCCACAAGAGAGTGGATCATCTTGTCCACAAGAGAGCGAATCATCCTGCCCACAGGAGAGCGAATCATCCTGTCCTCAATCGCCATGGAGAACACATCATCCAGGCCCATAGGAGAAGTAATCATCCTATTCCATAGTCGCCATGGAGAATGAATCATCCTGTCAGCATGTGCCTCCAGGGGAGGGTGGGTCACCCTATGGTCGTATGTTGCTCTAGTAAGAACTCCAAGCCCTCCGAGCTCCCAGAGCTTAATGTATGCAACATGCAGGACCCTTTTACAAGTGTCTCTCAATGACTCCAAGTTGTTCGGGAAAATCAAAGATTTGATCTTTCCCTTGGGGCTTTGACAAAGTGTAGCGACCTGTACATCATCTCACAATGATGGAGATTCCTTGCTCATCCATGATATTGAAGCAGAATCGAAAGAGAACCAACACTGAGAAGTGCTCTAGTGATCCTCCACACTGCCTGCTAGCTCAGCATTCGAATAATCATGCAGTTTCATATTTTTGGCAGTGTATTTCAATCCATGAGAGATTGTGCCTCGAAGATATCTAAGAGGATTCTTGGTACCAATCCAGTGAGGCTCAACCAAATATGAGCTCGCCATGCTAATTGCAAAACATATGTCTGGAAGGAAGTTCTCCAAGAACAACAACATGAATGAGTTTATGCAGCTCAGTCGCATTTTCCAAATCTGGTCCGATATAACTTCTGAAAGTTAATATCCTCGAGGTAGTCACAGGTTTGCAGTTTATCATTCCACAAATGGAATCCAACTCCCTCTTACTTCTGCAAATGAGCGGGTCTGCACTTATCAGAAATAGGTCGTCCTCATAAGGTGCTGGTATGAGAGGTCTATCACAACCTTCGGAAGGTTTGGTTCGGTTTCACTCCTAGTGAATCTTAGCTTCATCAGACAGCTATTGATCCTCTCATACTATGGCCGGGGTGTTTTACTTCAAGCCATAGAGGGCTTTCTTCCACTTGCATACGTGAGATTCTTGATTATCAATCCCAAACCCCTCGGGTTTGTTTCACACCTGTGGACCTGCTAGATGCGAGGAATGGTCCCCTTGTAACATCTTCCTTCAGCACATCTCAGACATGTACTTTCATGCTCTTTTTGAATTCAGGCTTCTCTGTCACCATCTGACTCATAGACATGGTCCCCAGTGGACTTCCTGTAACTTGATACAACCCTAAACTCAAAAAATATCTTGAAAATTCTATTTTCAAACATGTACCTTTCCATCGACGAGTGCCACCTTGAAACTTTTGACTTCCATTGCTGAAATGGACACCAGATTCTTCTTGTGATCAGATACATAAAAGAGATTCTGTAAATGAATCGAGTTACCCTCATTCAATTGAGAGGTAACATTCCCTACACCCTTTTTCGGAATAGGTGGCATTGGCTCCAATTATAATCCCATGATTGTTTCCATCTCTACCAAATTAGAGAGTGCACCCTTCTATCCGATGAAGTGCCTTGAAGCACTGGGTTCCTTGCTTTCTATGAAGATTCGGCCATTACCTGTCATTCCTTTGATCATTGAAGATGTCCTTGGAATGATTGTTATCAACATCAAGTGATGTGTCCTAGCCATTCGGATACTCCTTTGCATAATGGTCGAACTAGTTATCTGTCTTTCCTTCCACCTTGAGATCCGGTCTTCCAATGAAGTGATCTTAAGGTAGGCCATCAGAAACTTCTGCTGCACCATTTCGATAATATTCTTTACTTCAACTTCTCCCTCGATGAATTTGAAAAGGGATGAGGAACCCATTGATCCTTTTGTCCTGTCCCAACTGTCTTCAGTGATTGCTCTTTCACTCTTGCTTGGGCATTGTCCTCACTTCGTTTCTGATACCGGGTTATTTTTAGGTATGTTCTATGCTAGAGCAATTTATTTCAATTTCTTTTCTAGATTAGCAATCACATCAACATAAAGTAAACTACAGATAGAACATAAATATAAATCGTAGTAGACAAGCCAAGACAAGAGGACACAAGATGTGGTGCTAGCCAGGGACAAACCCCAATGTGGGGAAACCCTTGATCAATTCTTCTTTTATGTTCTTCAAAGTTCAACAGAGAAAGAGAGAGATAGTACATATACAATAGAAGTCAATATTTTGACTTTTGATATCGCATGAGATCAATTGAAGACATATTTCTTCAACCGACTCTTTGAGGTGACTACTTCACCTATCATAGCACTGCCTTTCGTCCATTTGTTGCACCTTATTATTTAGCACCATGCTGTACCATCACAGTGCTAGACCTAGATGAGTGAACTGCTCCCATATGCTCTCATCATCATGCTGCCCATTATGCTGCATCTTCCATCATCATGCAACCCTATTCATCATCATGCTACTCCTTATACATCAACATGCAGTCTCATTGCTGATCATGGTACCCTTTACATCATCATGATCATGCTGCCCTTTACATCATTATGCAGTCCCATTACTGATCATGCTTATATACTTATATATGATGATGATCTATAATTAATGTGATCCTTATCACTGAGTCGGAACCTTGATTATGATATTTGTTACTGCTCTTCGTAGCACATCAACACTGCATTATGCTATATTTGAATACCGTGACAACTAGTAAGACTGTATGTCTCCCGTCACAAATATGTTGAGAATCTATCATCAACGAAATCTTATTTTATCTTTAGGTTGTGACAAGACTGTACCATATATATATATATATATATATATATAATATATATATATATAGATATATATATATGAGATTAAGTTAACGTTTGACATGGTCTTCATTAAGCCAAGAGAGAGATCTATCTCTGTTGTTCAACGTGTCTAGGCTTGCTACAGGAGAACAACCAAGATCTAATGCCAAGGTTGTTCCTTGTTATACCAAGATTGGTCTATCACTGCAATGCTGAGTCTAGAACTTCAATCACTGCAGTGTTCATGATACGATGTCCTTCTTCTTCATTTAGCCGAGATCATGACTGCACTTATACCCCAAACAAGATGCAATCATACCTTAGGTGTAGGTTTGTTTCTCCATGTGAGATTTCTCCTTTCTTGATTGCAGATCTCTGAGATATGATCCTCCTTTGCTATGGCTCCTTAACCCACTGATCTATGGCTCCTTCATGCATGATTGCGGCTACCTTACTTGACTGCGGCTACCTCACTTGACTGCAGCTATTGTGGCTCACCTTTCTCCATTGTCTGCGGCTCATCTTCCATGCTTGACTGCGGTTGTGACTGCAGCTACTCCATATGAAAATGAATTAGGGTAGTAGATTAGGGCATCGCGTTGACTGTGTATGAATGTCTTGCGTGTAATCCATGTACAACGTGTAATCAAGAACTGCGTTGGATCAGCTAGGGCATCATCTGCTTCATGCTAGACCAACATATGCTCTTTTGTGTCTCTCCTTCTCCAAAAACCCAAGACGTGGAGAGGAGATCACATTAAGAGGATGTCCAAATGACTTCAAGTCCTCTTCTATTTATACTAAAACGTAGATGATGAATAGACATGTCCATTGGGCTTCTGAGCCTACTCAAGCTGCTAGCAGACTTGACAATTTGTCTTATAACATAAATAAATTCATAACTCCATGAATACTTATCGGAATCAGATGATGTTTAGATCAATCCTACACCTCTCATTGAGAGGGATCCAATAAAAATATCAGTTGCCATAAATAAGATGGTCTACATGGAGTTTGGCCCTAATTGCCAATTTTAACAGGAGGTGCTTGTAAATGCTGTAATACATATAGAATATCTGCATACTATGGTGAAGTAATAAATTTCTCAGGAACTTGCTGAACAAAATTTGAAAGCTCTTCTTCTGTTAGGATAGTGAGGAAATTAATTTGAAGGGACTGCAAATTTGATTCAGCCATCATTTGAGCCAAACCCTGAATTTTAATCAACTTTGTTGGTTTTATTTCTATGTCATATTCAAGAATTGCAATGATCCATTTACCCCTTCTTCCATCTGGGTCACTTTGAGTCAAGATGCTTTTTACTGCAACATTAGGCATATAAGCCACGACATGAGAATTCAAAATGTACACTCGAAAATATTTCAAGGCCTTAACAAGAGAAGATGCTTGTTTTTCCATTATGTCATATTTGAGCGTAGCATCTATGAGAACCCTGCTGAAAAATGCAAATAGGATGTTCGACTCCCTGCTGATTTTTCCGCAAAAGGACAACATCAATATTTTTCTCAAATGCAAAAGAAAATACTATAAATTCACATGTATAATATGGACTGGCCAATGTGGGATCACGATACAAGGCTTCTTTAACTTCATTAAAAGATTTCATACTGTCTTCACTCCGTTTCACCTCGCTGTCCCAACTCAGCATGTCAGTAATTTTTCTAGAAATCTTAGCCAGATTAGGAATGAACCTTTTCAAAAAATTAATTTTGCCCAAAAAAGGGTTGAATTTCCTTTTTACTCCTAGGAACATCCATTTTCTGGATTGTTGTAATCTATTAGGGTCTATTTTTATGCCATCCTTCAAAATATATGACCCACCAATTTGCCTTCCTCCAGTCCAAACAAGGATTTCTTGGGGTTTAATGAAATACCATATTTTTTTCACTTTTCCAAAACCATTCTTAGGTGTTGCAAATGCTCTTCATCCAACTGTGAGTAAACAATGATATCATGGAGGTAATTGACGCAAAACTTATCTTTTTCCTCTGCAAAAACTATGTCCATAGCTCGTTGAAATGTTTCGCCTACATTCATCAGACCAAATGGCATCTTAGCATACTTGAAAGTACCCCAAGGTGTGGTGAAGGCGGTCTTATCCTAGTCTTCTGGGTGAACCAAAATATTGTTGTACCCAAAAAATCCAACCAATAATGACATTCTTCTTGCACCAACTACTTTCTAGAGAACATGGTCCATTTTTGGCAGCGAATAGTTGTCGTTGAGGGACACCCTATTTAAGTTCCTGAAATCTACACACAATCTAATTTCACTCGTTTTCTTTCTGACTGGCACCAAATTAGACAACCAATAAGAAAAATGAAGAGGTACTATTATACCATCATCAAATAGTTTCCTTACCTACTTTTCAATCAAACGAAACAACACCAGATTGGTCCTTCACAACATTTGCTTGAATGGATTCTGATATTTTTTTATTGTATTATGTGTTGAATAATCTCTTTGTCATACACCTTCAAGTCTTAAAACCCCCAAGAAAAAACATCATAGAATTCAGTGAACAATGTCAAATATCTTCTCTTCATGTCAGGGCTCAAAGTTTTGGGCAAATTTATCATCTTCGAGTGTTCTGCTGTACCTATATTGCATTCTTCAATTCCTTGTCCAACCGGTGCCAATTTCGGTCTTTTGGCCACATCATTCTAGTCAAGCAATTCCTCCAAAGCTACTAGTCCTCTTGGAAGGATATTATCCTTTAGCTGCAATATTTTCAACTCAGAGCCTTGCTTATCTAGTTCCTCCTTCATTTGATTTATGAAACTCTCCTTATCTGCATCTTCCCATTTACTATCCCTTTTCCATCTCATTTTGGAAAACTCTTCTCTCATCAACAATAAATTTTCCACCTGCTTACCGTTTTCAAAAAATTTCCAATGACACATGTTATCTAGGATAGTGGGCTTATGTCTCACCTCTACCTTGTATTTTCCTTTAACATTACTAGGCATGTCAAAATCAGAGGCTGAAGTAGCCAATGCATCTGCAACAAAATTGTCTTTCCTCCAAACCACTGAAAAACTATATTTAACAAAACTATGCAAATAATCAAGTAGAACATTCAGATAAGCTCACATGCGGGGATGTTTGGTCTGATATTCACCTTTGATTTGTCTAAACACCAACTCAGAATCACCAAAAATAATAATTCTTTTAGCTCCTAGTTTTTTCAAATTTCTAAAGCCCAAAATTAGAGCTTCGTATTCTGCCACATTGTTAGTACAATTAAATACCAGCTTATATGAGCATAACTTTGACTTACCAACTTCTGGGCTAATAATCCACACTCTTGCTCTAGCTCCTTCTCTTCTTACTGCCCCATCAAAATTCATGGTCCAAACTTGATGTTTTCTCTGTCCTTTACCATTCATTTCAACTTTCAAATCTGCAGATTTTTTAAGGGTAGCCTAGGTATTTTGTTCCCCATCTTCTTTGTTGTCCTACCCTTCATCATTAGGACAACCTGAATTAAATATAACAAATGAATCTACATCAGAGTGAACAACATAAATTGGGTGATTCATAAGATTCTCCTTAATACTGATCATGTACTACATGAGAGATTCCCTACATAACCTTCTCAACTGACCTCCAAAAACTGGAATTGTGATATAGAACATGTCTGTTTGTAATGCTCCATTCAACTTTGCCATCCAAGATCTAGAGAACACCTAGGAGGTATGCCTTCCACCACGATATCCATCATCATGCATTTTGAAGGGATTTGGTTTAAAGACACCGCTAAATCTTTTATTAACCCTAGACATTTCACCTTGTTGGAATCAAACAAATATAGGTCCTTGTCTTGTAATGTGTAAACCCAACCTTTCCATAATAACCTTTGGCATTAAATTATGCGATGCCCCAAAATCTAGTGTAGCATTATGCAAGATTTGTTCATGCACATTTAAACTGACATAAAAGGGAGGAACATCACCATCCTATGTTTTATCTTCAATTTTTGGCGAAAGATGATAACTGGATGACCATCCACTATATTGACTATATCATAGGTTTTATCTACTTTAAGTGCTCCTAGGATATGGGATCTACATTGCTCATTCCTTACTAATTCACCAAGAGGAACATAAATCTTCAACTTAGCAATTTCAGCTTCAAGATTAAAAAGACTTGATACCTTTTCAGTCTCCTTGTGAGCAACATCCTTCCTTTCTGTGGCCTCTTTGTCTTTGGGTATGATTTCCTTCCACTGCAAGATAGTGACATGAGGGTCCTTCATTTGGGCACTTGTGCTAGGAACATATTTCTTCTAAGCACTTGTCCTGGGGAGGTTCTTTTTCACACCATTAGCAGGCACTTCTTTCCTTGATGCATTGCTTATTGGTGCATCCTTCTTTGCTGCATTATCTCCCACAATTCTATTCCTTAAATTATAATGTCGCTTCACTTGCATTATGGAATTCTGCTTCAAAAATTTCAAGCTATTTTTGTTCTTGATCCTCTTTGGTCAAGTAAACATCCTGCTACCCATTACCAAAAAACGAAATTTGATCTTTAGGAGATTGTTCATCCTCCTCATCTTGGTCTTGAGAAAAATTTTGTTGAAAGGGCGGACTTATCTGCTATTGTGACTGCTCTAGACCCTTTTTCTCCCTAGGTTTGTTAAGAAACTGTGTCTGCCTTCGAAAACTTGTATTTCTGATTTGTGGACCCATTTGGGTCTCTCGAACTACTTTCCAGTCATCCAGAGATATTTTCTTCGTCATCTTCTCCATAGTCTTGACCAATGTTTCAAAATTAGCATAAGTAGAAGTGGCATGATCCTCCTTTATGATAACTCTTTTCTCGGATTTCATTTTAGACTTCTTGGCTAATAAATTAGCTCCCACACTAACCGCATTATTTTTCATGTCCTCCAATGTTGCCGGATTTCTTTCCTTGAGCTTGTAGGCCATTTCAGGGTCAAACGCATCAGGACAATGAAGTAAGGCCAATCTAGGAGGAGGCTTGATCTCTGCAGGAATCGAATTGTACAATTTGTTGAACCTTACAGAAAAGTCTTGAACAATTTCTCAGGGACGTCTTTTCAGATTATTGTACTCAACCAAGATTTGCAAGGGGTTCTTCTTCTCAACCCACCTTGCAAGAAATGCATCTTCTAACTCTTGATAATTTTCAAATGCTTTAGGGAAAAAACCTCTGAACCATTTCTTGACATCAGTAGAAAAACTGTGAACAAATAACTTGATCTTAAAATCATCATAGTCCACTTCCTCCAAATCTACAAAATCATTAACCTTATCAACATGCTCCCTGGTAGTAATTTCTCCTACACCATCATATTGAGGCAACCTATGTCTGTAATTAAAAGGTAAATAGTGAAGCTGAGCAGGCAAAACTAGAGGAGCATATCTCTCTACCATAACTATTACTTGAGTAGTTGGGTGACTAACAGGCGGTGTAACAGCAAGAGTGGATGACGAAAAGAGTGGATGAATGAAACTTGAAACAAATGACAAAGGATTTTGATATGAGGTCACAAAAGAGCTAGTATTCAAACTAGGTTGAATAGAGATAGTTTTCTAAGATAAAACTATGTTTTCTACAAATTTTTGAACTTTGTCAACCAGACCTTTGAGTTTGCTGAATTGTTGGATGATATTTTGACTAGAATCAATCTTTGGGAATGATATACAAGAAATCAACTTGTCCAAATCTGCTAGAATTTTGGAGATATTTGAGCAAGATCTCATTTTGAACAATGGGATTTCAAAGGAAATTTCTAGTGAGGAAACATATTTCCGGAGATGACAATAGCTAGCTTGAATTTCCACCACGACTCTTTCCTTCCTAGGTAGGCTTTTAGCATAAAAAACAACTATAGGGGGATTTGGGTCAGGGTTCTACCTAGTGTATCTCCTAGAAGCCAGATCTTCTCAGACAAATGCACATGCAGTGAAAATATCTAACAGCCAAAACAATCTTTAGACTTTTATGATGTAATTCTAAACACAGAACTTCCCGGGACAATTAGACTTTTGAATCCCCAGCAACGACGCCAAAATGTTAGCACTTCATAGTTTTCTCTAGGCTGAAAGGAGAAAACTTAGAGGTAACCACATACCTCTTTTGTTTGATACACTGGTCTTCTTCAACCGGAGGGGGCTATCTCACTCAAAAAATATAAAGACTTTAAAGCACAAATTTATAGCAGAGACCAGTTCTGACAAAGGAATTCTGAAGATATTTGGTTGAAGTGTGAATTGTTGGCTAGGTAATAACACATTATCAATTTATCCTTTTACTCATTTACTTATGCAAGTAAATCACCAACTATTACAAGGGATTTTAAGCATGAATTGGGATACAATGACAGGTTGTAGTATAGAAGAGAGAAACTAAAACAAAACAAATTCTTCCTCTGAAATAAGACAATGTTGTTTATATAGGAGAAAGAGAGACTAAACATAAAAGCTAACATGCATGAGTATATAACATTTCATTTGCAACTGAAACGTGAAGACATTTGAAAGAGAGTAGCTAAACTGAATTATAGATCAACCGAGATCAAAATACTCATAAAACATAGAGAGAAAATACAATAACTGAACAGTAAACATAAAAAATTCCAAACATCATACCATAAGCATCCTTGTACAATGGAATTGATAATCCTCAATACATAAGCACTGCACCATGAATTGATCACAAAAGCATAAATTTTAGAAAATTGACACCAACACAACGCTAAACCACCAACAACCTTCTCTGTATTCATTAACCAAATATATAGCTTGTACATAGGATAACATCATGTCGAGATTCAATGCATACACGATCTAACAGAGGATCGATCTCAAAACTAAAGGAGGAAAACTGTTGTTTTTCCACATACTTATCCTTAAAAGCATAAAACATAAAATGTTTTTTGTGTTTAAAAATTAACTTTTTCCAAATAAATACCAACATATCTTCAAACATTATCATCATGAAGAAAAATAGAAAAAACCCCAAAGTTGTTTTTTGTTGAAGGAAATGTAACTAGGTTCAGTCTTCATAAATGTACTTTTGATATTTGTATTTATTCAAGAAAATATTATTTTTATAATATATGTCAATGGGTTTCTTGCTTATTGAAGTAGGTCTAAGCACATGTCAAAGTGCTATAGGTGATTCAAAGAGTCAAAAGAATTATGTTGAAGACCTTAAGGGTCTGTTACATTATGCATATTTGTGTATAAGAGTCAAAGAAGATACCTCCAAGCAAATTCAAGTCTCCTCCAAGAAAAGACGCCATCAAAAGAAGAAATGGCACCATTAAAAGCACCTATTGCAACAAAGAAAGTCAAGTCAGCCTCAAAGTAGAAAGTCGACCTACAAGTTAGCCTAAAGGAGGGATAATCCTCTATATATAGAGGCTGTCCACTTCTCTAAAGATAGCGAAGATCATCTCTGAAATCAGTGAGCAAGTGTAGTCAAATAAAAGTTGGAAAAGTCGAGTTTACGGAGCCTCTAGAGCAGCAAAGGAGGAAATATAACCGACGTATAAAGGACTGTTTTAGGGTGAATTGCAGCCACATGTGCGAGGAATAGAAGGGATGACCGCGGTCACTACAACAACAACATTAAATTTTCTCATCTAGCATTGTTTTGGCTTCAAAATAGGCTTACTAGGCCTCCTACACAAGCAAAGAAGGAAGGACCTCAAGCGAAGGAAAAAGGAACCATAGAACATCAACAAGAACTCTCACACATGCGAGTATTAGGGATGCACTGCTGTCACGCGAAGCCTAGTATTATACATCAAGAAGGGACTCGGTTAATCAAGAGAAGGAATAAGTATTATTAGTTAAAGGAGATCACTAAAGATAAGTATCTCTTCTAGAAAGATTACTAATAATGGAAGGAAAACTAAAGTGCCGAAAGGAGGACGAAGTGTCGAGGAACAAAGTGCCAGAAGAAGGTGAACAAATTGTTGGGAAGACATAGTGTAGAGAAAAGGAATAACTTGAATTGTGCTTGGAGGATCTTCTAGTCAAGGGTCTAGGGTTTGGCATTGATCAAGAAAGAAGTTTCAATAAGAGAAAACTTATTAAAGGGTTTTTCTCTCTAGAGAAGAGAGGTTTTGTCCCTGGAAGAGAGCCAACATCTTATGTTCTTGTTTTATGTTTTGATAGCAGTTTGATGAAGCACACACACATGCATTAATAAGAAAATAAGAAGGTTAAGCTAACAAAGTCAAATTGGAAAAAGAATTCACGAATTGTTATCTTGTCACGAAGAATCACTCTACACCTAATTGCCATAGATTCTTCAATATGGTATCAGAGTTAATATGACACATCAAGGAAATGGAATCTCAAGAACACTCATCAAGGAAGGACATCTGAAAAAGTTGAAGCATCAAACCAAGAAGTCTCTATCACAACAAGGAAAAGGCCTACCATCTATCATTCATCAAAGACTACAAAGAAAGGAGAAGAGCCTTACATAAAGGCACCTACATAGAAGAGCAGATCAAGAAGGGACCTACACCACAAGCCAAGCCATCAATCAAGTCTACTTGAAGCAAGTCCACTTGGAAAAGGCAACTTGAAGAACATCAAGATCCTAGAAAGGCAAGCCATCAAGTCTTCAAGGAGCAATCAAATCCACTACATCTAAAAACCTATCAAGTAATTATTTTTCCCCTTCTGAATATACATCAATGTATGTTTGCAAGGAAAGCAACAAATTGGTAGGTACCAATAACTTTCTTGCATGGAAGAAGAGGAATGATTTACTTCTCAAGGAGAATGAACTCCTAGAACACATCACAGTGAATGTTACTATTCCTTCTAAGGAAAAAACTCAAGCCTTAGCCAAGTATAATAAGCATGAGACAAGAGCTCAAAGGATGCTAACAGAATCCATCAAAGACTCTCTCATTCCTTATGTCCCAAATTTGGGACATCAAAAGCAATTTATGATAAGCTAGTAGAGCTATTCTCAGTATCCACAGTCGGAGAAGTGATATCTCTAAGGAATGAATCATACAAGATGAAGATATCAAAGGAAGGAATAGGTCCCCACTTCATGAACATATTTAAGATAAGGAATCAACTTCAAGAGCTTGGGGAAGTCATGTTTGATAGAGAAATGACAAATGTAGTACTCAATGCTCTACCTAAGGATTGGTACAACTTCACATCAAGCATATATGCCAAGAAGGAAGTAACAACACTTAGTGAAGTGTGGTCTCTATGCGAGACAAAGGAAACCATACTTAAAGCAAAGGAAGATGTGGGATCAAAGGAGAAAGCATTTGCTACCATGGCCAAAAGAAAGGGAAAATTTGGCAAATTTTGTCCACAAAAAACAAACAATAGAGATATGTCCAAAATCCAATGCTATGGATGCCAAGAATATGGACACTACAAATGAAATTGTCCTCCGCTTAAGAAGGATAACAACAAAAAAAGAAAGAGGGAAGAAGCTCACATGACTCAAGAGGTGAAAGAAGAAGAAAAGAAGAAAAAGAAGGAAGATCCTCCGTTTCTCTACTATGACTAAGTCAAACTCTTTACTTCAAGTCTTCTTTCAAAGTTTTGTGTTGGATAGGAGCATGTAGGAATAAAATAAAATTGCATGGCTAGAAACATCTTCTAGAATCTAGAAACATGAAGTACATAGAGTTCTCAATACTCATGAAAAAGTAGCATTTATAATGAGAACAAAATGCATAGTTAGAAATATATTCTAGAATACAGGAGCATGGTAGATATAGCTCAATATATTCATGTAGAAGGAGCATACCTAGTATACGACCTCATCCACAATGAAAGAAAAATTGGTCATGATTAAGAATCTTAGAAGACATCCATCATTAAAAGAAAATAAACATTTGCACAACAAGGGTCTTTAATATTCTATGATGGAATCTTCAAAAGAAGGTTCATGAACCAAAGAAGATGTGTCATTGTGAATCCCATTCATGGGATACAAGAAAAGGATAATATTAAAGAAAGCTAAGATGAATCAAGAAGGGCCACACCAAGTACAACCAAATGAAGCTAAGATGATCAAAGGAGAATCAAGATGAGGTATGTATGCATCAAAGTTTAGTCATGTTATCATTTGTATATTATTGAGTCATGGGAATAGTTCTATAACATGATCAAGTAGGAAAGAATCTCTTTCACCAATGACATGCTCGAAGGCATGTAATACAATGCAGTAAAGGTCAACAAAAGGATATGCTCACATAAGGAGTATAATATTGATGACTACTAAGCAAGAAGAAATGCTGACTAGTTTAGGAAGCAAGCAATGAAGAAGTGCTCTCACAAGGAGCATAAGGTTGTTTACTAATCTATCCAAGAAGAAGCAAATGAAGAAAGAGATTAAGCATGTGAAGAACACCATGATCATAAAGAATCACTATATGACAAAGAACCATTAAGGATATCTCCCGAAATAAGGCAGGACAAATCTGACAAAGGAAGGAAGGATCCTTGACACCTATGAAGGCCTTGGAGATATGAAAGATGTAGATAACTGATTCTACTCTACAAAGATGTCATGATGAAGAAGACATCCAACAAAAGAAAAAGCAATGTTGAAGCAATATTAGGATGAAGTCATGATGGGATACGAGGTCGAAGCATGTAAACATGCAAGTACTACGAAGCATCCATGAGAAGTGTATTCCGAAGCATGGACCAATGACAAAGGAGTAGCCAGATGACAAGAAAACTTGAGGTATGACAAGAAATCCACTTTCCATGAAGGAAGCAATGACATGCAAAACCAAGAAGGAAAGTGATCGATGGATGGTGCCCTACCTAGAAGAAGTTCGAACAAAGACTTCATGACATCAAAGAAGGGAAGGAGATAAGCAGTTGGAGGACCCATGAAGAAGAAGTTGCTGATGAATGAATGAGTCCCTAGTTAAGAGGGAGCTCTGATAAGTCCTTGGTCAAGAGGGAGTGATGGATCACCCCTGATTACAAAGGAGTTACAATTGTGAGTTTCCATTTCATGGGTCATGCACTAGACCGGGACTAACAACCGTAAGTGTAGATGAAGGCCATGAATGGAAACATAGACACAAAATAGAAACACCATTCTTTTCTTGACTTGGGAAGAAAGAATGGGAGGATTGAGTAATCATATGGCATTTGATACTCTTTGAGGATGTGTAAGGAATCCAAGACAAGAGTAGGCAAGAGGACCGATATTCTTTGAGGGATGGGAACCCAAGACAAGAATAGTCCCAGAAAGCCATACTCAGTGAACACCTAGGTGGGTATGTACCTTGAGAGAAAATGAATAAGGTGTCTATAAGTCATTGGTCTCGCCGACATTGTGCTCTAATATATTGAGAGTTAGAGCTGTCAGTCAAAGCCTCGTTGTGGAAACAATTTTGGTTATTATGATGCTATAACATATGGATTGCAAATCCAGTTTCTATTATGTGAATTCTTCAAGATTGATAATCACCAAGCACCTTTTAATGTTGTATGAATACCTCCCTAGTTAAGAGGGAGTGTTGAAGGCAATCTAAATAGGTTCGGTCTTCATAAATGTACTTTTGATATTTGTATTTATTCAAGAAAGAAATATTATTTTTATGATATATGTCAATGAGTTTCTTTCTCATTGAAGTAGGTCTAAGCACATGTCAAAGTGCTATAGGTGAGTCAAAGAGTCAAAAGAATTATGTTGAAGACCTTAAGGGCATGTTAGATTATGTATATCTGTGTTCAAAAGTCAAAGAAGACACCTCCAAGCAAAGTCAAGTCTCCTCCAAGAAAAGACACCATGAAAAGAAGAAATGGCACCATTAAAAGCACCTATCGTAGCAAATAAAGTCAAGTCGGCCTCAAAGCAACAAGTCGGACTAAAGGAGGGATAGTCCTCTATATATGGAGGTTGTCCACTCCTCTAAAGATAGTGAAGATCATATCTGAAATCAGTGAGCAAGCACAATCAAATAAAAGGTGGAAAAATTGAGTTTAAGGGAGCCTCTAGAGCAGTGAAGAAGGAGGAAATATAACCAAAGTATAAATGACTGTCTTAGGGTGAATTTTAGCCACACATATGAGGAATAGAAGGGCTAACTATGGTCACTACATAGGAAACATTAAAGTTTCTCATGTATCATTGTTTGGGCTTCAAACTAGGCCTATTGGGCCTCCTACATAAGTGAAAAAGGAGGGACCTCAAGCAAAGGAGAGAGGAACCATAGAACATCAACAATAACTCTCACATGTGTGAGTATTAGGGTTGGAGTGCTGTCACACTAAGCCTACTATTATACATCAAGAAGGGACTCAGTTGATCAAGAGAAGGAAGGAGTATTCTTAGCTAAAGGAGATCACTAAAGATAAGTATCTCTTCTAGAAAGACTACTAATAGTGGAAGGAAAAATGAAGTGCTCGAAGGAGGAACAAGTGTTTGAAGAAGGTAAGAAAAGTGTTAGGAAGACATAGTACAGAGAAAAGGAGGAAGTTGACTTGTGCTTGGAGGATGTTCTAGTCAAGGGTCAAGGGTTTTGCATTGATCAAGAAAGAATATTCAATAAGAGAAAACTTAACGAAGGGTTTTCTTGTTAAGAGAAGAGAGGTTTTTGCCCTGGTAGAGAGGAAACATCTTGTGTTCTTGTTTTATGTTTTGATAGCAGTTTGATGAAGAACATACACAAGCATTAACAAGCAAAGAAGAAGATTAAGCTAACAAAGACAAATTGGAAAAAGACTTCACAAATTGTTATCTTGTCATGAAGAATCACTCTACACCTAATTGTCCTAGATTCTTCAACATGGTATCAGAGCTAAGGTGACACATCAAGGAAAGGGTATCTCAAGAACACTCATCAAGGAAGGACATCTACAAAACTTGACGCATCAAGCCAAGAAGTCTCTATCACATCAAGGAAAAAAACGCCTACCATCTTTCATTCACCAAAGACTACAAAGAAAGGAGAAGAGCCTTACATAAACGCACCTACAAAGAAGAGCAAATCAAGAAGGGACCTACACCACAAGCCAAACCATCAATCAAGTCTACTTGAAGCAAGTCCACTTGGAAAAGGAAACTTAAAGAACATCAAGATCCTAGAAAGGCAAGCCATCAAGTCTTCAAGAAGAAATAAAATCCACTACATCTAAAAGTATATCAAGTAATTATATGTCCCCTTATGAATATAAATCAATGTCTTTTTGCAAGGAAAACAACAAGTTGGTAGGTACCAATAAATTTCTTGCATGGAAGAGGAGGACTGATCTACTTCTCAAGGAGAATGAACTCCTAGAACACATCAAAGGGAATTTTACTACTCCTGCTAAGGAACAAACTCAAGCCTTAGCCAAGTATAATAAGGATGAGACAAGAGATCAAAGGATTCTAATAGAATCCATCAAAGACTCTCTCATTCCTTATGTCTCCAAATTTGAGACATCAAAATAAATTTCTGATAAGCTAGTAGAGCTATTCTCAGTATCCACAACCAGAAAAGTGATATCTATAAGGAATGAATTGTACAAGATGAAGATATCAAAAGAAGGAATAGCTTCCTACTTCATGAATATATCTGAGATGAGGGATCAACTTCAAGAGCTTGGGGAACTCATGTCTGACGAAGAAATGACAACTGGAGCACTCAATGCTCTACCTAAGGATTGGGGAAACTTCAGATCAAGCATATATGCCAACAAGGAAGAAACCACACTCAGTGAAATGTGGTCTCTATGCAAGACAGAGGAAACCATACTTAAAGCAAAGGAAGATGTGGGATCGAAGGAGCAAGAATTTGCTACCATGGCAAAAAGAAAGGGAAAATTTGGCAAATTTGGTCCACAAAGAACAAACAACAAAGACATGTCCAAAATCCAATGCTATGGATGCCAAGAATATGGAAAATACAAAAGGAATTGTCCTAAGCTTAAGAAGGACAACAAAAACAAAAGAAAGAGGGAAGAAGCTCACATGACTCAAGAGGTGAAAGAAGAAGAAAATAAACAAAAGAAAGAAGATCCTCCAGATCTCTACTATGACTATGTCAAACTATTCACTTCAAGTCTTCTTTCAAGTTTTTGAGTAGGATAGGAGCATGTAGGAATAGAATAAAATTGCATGGCGAGAAACATCTTCTAGAATCTAGAAACATGAAGTACATAGAGTTCTCGATACTCATGAAAAAGTAGCATTTATAATGAGAACAAAATGAATGGTCAGAAATATCTTCTAGAATATAGGAGAATGGTAGATATAGCTCAAGCTATTGATGTAGAAGTATCATACCTAGTATAGGACTTCATCAACGATGAAAGAAAAATTGATCATGATTAAGAATCATAGAAGACCTCTATCATCAAAACAAAAAAAACATTTGCAAGGCAAGGGTCTTTAAGATCCTATGATGGAATTTTCAAAAGAACGTTCATGAACCAAAGTAGATGTCTAATTGGAAATCCCATTCATGGGATTCAAGAAAAGGATGATATGCAGGCAAGCTATGATGAAGCAAGAAGGGCGACACCAAGGACAACCAAATGAAGCTAAGATGATCAAAGGAGAATCAAGATGAGGTATGTATGCATCAAATTTTAGTCATGTTATCATTTGTATATTATTGAGTCATGGGAATAGTTCTATAACATGATTAGGAAAGAATCTCTTTCACCAATGACATGGTCGAAGGCATGTACTACAATGTAATAAATATCAACAAATGGATATCACATAAGGAGTATGAGATTGCTGACTAAGAAGCAAGAAGAAATGCTAACTAGTCCAGGAAGCAAGCAATGAAGGAGTTGTCTCACAAGGAGCATAAGGTGGTTGAATAATCTATCCAAAATGAAGAAAATGAAGAAAGAGATCAAGCATGTGAAGAACACCATGATAAAAAAGAATCACTATATGACAAAGAACCATTAAAGATATCTCTCGGAAGAAGGCAGGACAAATCTGACAAAGGAAGGAAGGACCCTTGAAACCTATGAAGGCCTTAGAGATATGAAACATGCAGATAACTGATTCTACTCTATAAATATGTCGTGATGAAGAAGCAATTTAGCAAAATAAAAATCAATGTTGAAGAAATATTAGGATGAAGTCATGATGGGCTACTAGGTTGAAGCATGTAAAAAAGCAAGTACGATGAAGCATCCATGAGAAGTGTATTTTGAAGCATGGACAAATGACAAAGGAGTAGCTAGATGACAAGAAAACTTGATGTATGACAAGAAATTCACTTTCCATGAAGGAAGCAATGACATGACAAACCACGAAGGAAAGTGATCGTTGGATGGTTCGCTACCTAGAAGAAGTTTGAACAAATACTTCATGACATCAAAGAAAGAAAGGAGATAAGCAGCTGAAGGACCCATGAAGAAGAAGTTGCTGATGAATGAAAGAGTCCCTAGATAAGAGGGAGCTCTGACAAATCTTTGATTAAGAGGGAGTTTTGGATCATCCCTGATTACAAAGGAGTGACAATTGTGTGTTTCCATTTCATGGGTCATGCCTAGACCACGACTAACAACCATAAGTCTAGATGAAGGCCATGAATGGAAATATAGACATAAGATAGACATAAAATTCTTGTCTTCACTTGGGAAGAAAGAATGGGAGGATTGGGTAATCACTTGGCATCCGATACTCTTGAGGATGTGTAGGGCATCCAAGACAAGAGTAGGCAAGATGACCGATATTCTTTGAGGGCTGGGAACCCAAGACAAGAATAGTCTGAAAAGGTCATACTCAGTGAACACTCGGGTGGGTATGTACCTTGAGAGACAATGAATAAGGTGTCTATATGTCATTGGTCTTTCCAACATTGTGCTTTGATCTATTGAGAGATAGATCTGTCAGTCAAGTCCTTGTTGTGGAAACAATGTTGGTTATTATGATGCTATAACGGATGGATTGCAAATCCGATTTCTATTATGTGAATTCTTCAAGATTGATAATAACTAAGCACCTTGTAATGTTGTATGAATACCTCCCTAGTTAAGAGGGAGTATTGAAGGAAATGTAACTAGGTTCGGTCTTCATAAATGTACTTTTGATATTTGTATTTATTCAAGAAAAGGAATATTATTTTTATAATACGTGTCAATGAGCTTCTTGCTCATTGAAGTAGGTCTAAACACATGTCAAAGTTCTATAGGTGACTTAAAGAGTCAAAAGAATTATGTTGAAGACCTTAAGGGTATGTTAGATTATGTATATTTGTGTATAAAAGTCAAAGAAGACACCTCCAAGCAAAGTCAAGTCTCCTCCAAGAAAATATACCAGCAAAAGAAGCAATGACACCATTAAAATCACCTATCACAAAAAATAAAGTCAAGTTAGCCTCAAAGTAACAAGTCTGTTGAGATTGCAACAAGATGATGGAGCTTAGTGAAAAGAGTCGCCTTCACTAAGTGGGCCCGCATGCTATTTTTGGCGCAAGTCTATTTTTAGACTATGTCTATTTTTAGACATATGTATCATGTCTATGGATTGCAGGTTG
>APFE031509450.1:26258-38451 GCA_000404065.3 Pinus taeda | reverse complement strand
TGCTATATTGATGATCAACGTAGAGGAGCTTATGTATTGTGTATGTTTTCCGCAATAGTACATGATCAGGATAATCTCCATTGAATATGTGTTAAATTATTCAAAATTTCTACAAAGTCCACCTACAAGTCGGCCTAAAGGAGGGACAATCCTCTATTATAGAGGTTGTCCACTCCTCTAAAGATAGCAAAGATCATCTTTGAAATCAGTGAGCAAGTGTAATCAAATAAAATGTGTAAAAGTTGAGTTTAAGGGAGCCTCTAGAGCAACGAAGAAGGAGGAAATATAACCGAAGTACAAAGGACCATTTTAGGGTGAATTGAAGCCACACGTGGGTAGAATAGAAGGGCTGAGTGCGGTCACTACAACAACAACAATAAAGTTTCTCATCTATCATTGTTTGGGATTCAAACTATGCCTACTAGGCCTCTTACACAAGCGAAGAAGGAAGGAACTCAAGCAAAGGAAAAAGGAACCATAGAACATCAAGAAGAACTCTCACACATGCGAGTATTAGGGTTGTAGTGATGTCACACTAAGCCTACTATTATACATCAAGAAGGGACTTGGTTGATCAAGAGAAGGAATGAGCATTCTTAGTTAAAGGAGACCACTAAAGATAAGTATCTCTTCTAGAAATAGTACTAATAGTGGAAGTAAAAATGAAGTGCCAGAAGGAGGACGAAGTGTTGGGGAACAAAGTGCCGGAAGAAGGTGAACAAAGTGCCAGGAAGACAATGTGCAGAGAAAATGAAGAACTTGACTTGTGCTTGGAGGATCTTCTAGTCAAGGGTCTTGGGTTTGGCATTGATCAAGAAAGATGCTTCAATAAGAGAAAACTTACCGAAGGGTTTTCCTCTCAAGAGAAGAGAGGTTTTGGCCCTGACAGAGAGCCAACATCGTGTGTTCTTATTTTATGTTTTGATAACAGTTTGATGAAGAACACACACATGCATTAATAAGATAAGAAGGAGATTAAACTAACAAAGAAAAATTGGAAAAATACTTCACAAATTGTTATCTTTTCACGAAGAATCACTCTACACCTAAATGCCCTAGATTCTTCAACACTTTTATGAGTGTACAAAAGGCTGCGTAGCATCCAAAACTTTGAGCTATTGGAAATGACACGTGGCAGGCTGCTAAGGAGATGAGATGGATGTCACACAATGTCAGCCTTTTGAAAATCTGACAGGTGTCTTCCCTCTAACATGTGTGTGATGGTCTGGGCACGACCTGCGGAGTGATTGCACAGTGCATGCGCAACGAAATTTCTATACTTGTCTACTGATTTCCTTCTAGTCCTCCTAAAATGCCATCATGCTACTATATTCCACTCAAGACATTAAATCCATAATATTAAAAAATTAGAAAACTTAGCAAAAAACTTGGAACCATGAAATGAGGCTTGATCACCTCCTTTTTCTCTTGCCCGAAACCTTGCTACTGGAAGCCTTGGTGCTAGAAGTTTGAGGAGTAAAGCCATGTTGTTCAATAGGTGATGAGATGGTGGGTTTGGATTTAGTTATGAGCTTAGAATCCAATTTAGGCACTTTACAAGAGGAGGTATCACAACTTCTCCTTGATATTTATTTATCAATCTTCATGTATCATCCAAGCTTTGATTGATGCTCCTCAACTAGGAGTTCAATACCAAATTTCTAACATATAAACTTTTACATTGCCTCCATACTGGTTGGGAGAATTCGACAAAGTGTTTGTCAAATGATCACAGTTCTGAAGAATGTGCTGTATTGGATTTTTATAATCTAGATTATGCTATTTGAATTGGTTCACCTAGTCCTTGCTTTCCTGCAGCTCCTCCAAACACCTTTGATATTATTTCCATTGACTTAAGGGGGGTTTTCAAGGATCCTAACCTATCTGCATCATCTTCTGTACATATCTAAATTTAGACTTGGAAACCTTGAATGATGACCCATTAGGCTCTATTGCAACATTCTTGGCTTGCTCTGCAAAAGCAACATGCTTTCCCTATCCCTTAACAACTGTTGTTGTAGATGACTTTGACTTGTCCTCTACTAGTTTGACTGCTCCCTTCAGATCTCTGTTCTTTTTCTTCAAGAATTCTATTCTCATTTGATATTTAGAAAGTGTTTCTTTCATCTTGGTCTAGCTGTACTATTTCAAGTCCCTTAACTTCATCCACTATGTCATGATCTTTCTTATCTACTTGTCTGTCTTCAGAAATCTCCACTACTTCTTGAGGGGATGCCTTTTCTTGGGCCTGTTTGACTCTAGACCTTGTCCTGGGTCTCATCACAAATTCATCCTGCACTGTGTCTTCAATCTTGAATTTAATCCTGGCAGGTTGAGTTGATGCCACTTGCTCTGTTTCTTCGACTGCTTTCTTATCCTTCATATTTTTCACCTTAGCCTTCTTGCTCAGTCTGCCTATAAGCCCTTTGTTTGACTTCTCATCTTCTTTCTTTATTGGTTTCATCTCCATAGTTGAGTGTATCTTTTCGTTTTTTGGGGTTTCTTGCTTTGGCTCTTCCTCACCTATCTTTACTGATGGAGAACTAGTTTGTGGAAACAAATCAACACTAGAAGGGAAATCAGACCAATACATTTTCTTCCTCTCAACTGCATGCTTAACTAAAATCTTGATTAAAGAAAAATGAAAAATACTGGAAGCATGACTATTCTTCTAAATTTGCACTTTAGTTTCGATTCTCTCTAAATTCTTTAGCAAAAAGTAAGGAAGATTCATTTGCTTTTTCTTTGTGAAATGCCATAATAGTCTCAAATGGTATTGATATATCCTACTAAACCTGCCCTCATAGGTGAAGTATCTTTGAATAAATTTCAAGAGGTCGATATAATATTCCTTGCTATAGGGAGGTTGGTTGCATTGAAAATAAATTTCTTAGCCATAACAATCTCCAGGTCCCCTAATTTTACTCTGCCATCATGGAAATTGAGGGCAAACAAATTGGAAAGCCTTGTGTTGTGACCTATCTTATGGAATTTTTGACAAAAAAGAATGCAACCTGTATTTTCAAAGACCAGTCTAATGGAAAATAATGAGTTTAGACAGCTTAAGGTACTTGGTTCAATATGCACAAGGTCTCCACACTTTTTACTGGTAACATGGACCATCTTTTTTTAATACCTGGAAAATTAATTTTGACTTTAAAAAAGGGCTACGTGTGCAAACTCAATAAAACAAATATGATAAAGGGTGACAAGACAATTCTAGTTCAACAACTGTGACAATGAGGTGGTCAGAGAGGTTTTCTGGGGTCGAATGTAAGAAGGAAAATTTGAGAATCATAAAACAACTAACTTAAACCCTTCAACAATCAAATATTGACACCATTTTATATCTATGGTATGCAACAACAAATCTAGAAGTGAATGCTTATTGCTGGAAAAAACAGAGTGTGCGCAACATATTTCTTAGTAGGAAAAACTCAAGGTTTGACAACGCTAACCAGGATATGAAACAATGAGAACTTAGGATAGGTCATCAACTTCCTACCTCTCCAAATGTTGAAGGCGAAACCATGCGTTGATAGCTAGCGTGTGAAACAATTTAATGCCTTGACCCTCTCTGCATAGAAAAAAACCAACACCCTGGGTGAATTCCTCTGCAACCTCAGCTTCAAAATACAATCTGTTTACCCATTCCCTGCATGAAGAATAAGCTCATTCATGAAGAAAATTGGTGGCTTTTTGCAATGATTCAAAATAATTTTATGATGTAATTGAATTTGACATTTAACTCGCGTTGCACTTGAAAATCACATGGAATGCGATCAGTGATATGAGATTGGGATTATGGTGAAAACTTTGGAAATGATGGGATTATGATAAAAGTTCATATGAAGTGGAAATGGGAATAAGTCAATTATGATATACGATGGTGCTTAAGCAAGGAGTATTTAGGCCTAGGGAATTGTAGTTAGGATAAAATGGGGCTGAGGGTCTAGGCCTAAAATAGGGAATAGGGATAGTGCAAATGTTTGGGAATAGGGGAAAGTTAATGTAATGAGGGAAATAAGGGGATAGACAAAGAAGAAAATATGACGTCTAAAAAGGGAATAGATTGGAACATTTATGACTATCATTTTTTTAGATCTTTCCTTCAACTGTAGACACCTTGACCATGTAACCATCCTCTCAATACCTAATACCCAGACTCAGTAATTTATTACAATAGATTTCCATATAGATTCATCCTTTCCCATGAATGACTTTAATGACTAGAGTAATGACCCAACTCATGATGACTCTTCAGGCGGTGACATGTCAAATTATGATAGTTAAAACTTTATGAATTTGACCTCCTTTAAGACAACAAAAAATTATTCTCGAATACCTTCGACTAACAAATTAACCCACTCTAACGCACTTCTCAAGTAAGTATCTTTCATTCTATAATCAAATTTGGTAAAATGAATTCTTTTTGCAAGGAGATCTATAAGCTGGTTGGGTCATCAAAATTCCTTGCATGGGAAAGGAGGATCGACATAGTCCTCGAAGAAAGTGAAGTCATATGAATGAAAAGGTCTCCTCAGGATACATGTGAAGGGATTCTTATGAAAGGTTCCCTCATATAGCAGTATTAGAGACATCAAAGAGATATATATGATAAGATGGTAGAAATATTCTCTGAAGATGCGATAAAGAAGGTCACATCACTTAGTTATGATCTACACAAATTGAAGGTATCAAAGGATAAAGGGTTATCTTCATAAGAAAGGAGATAATCATCATAGTTATAAATTCATTAACTGACGAACAAGGTATATAATGTCTATGAGGATAAGAAGGCTATTCCATTAAACAACTTGTGGTTTCTATGCAAGATAGAAGAATACGGGTTGAGGGAAAAAAGTATTCAGACATTTGTCAAAAGAAAAGAACATATATAAGATTCAATGCTATGAGAATTGCAGGAAATATTGTCCTAAGCTCATGTAGGGAAATAACAAGAAAGATAGAGAAGAATTCCATTTCATCGTAGCAGTGGAGGAAGTTGAAAGAAGGAAGTCCAAGGAAATGGAAACGAATTAGAAGTAAGCGCTTGTGAAATCACCATAGGAAACATGTAAGATATTTGGTAGTCAACTATGGAGGATATAGATATTGAGAACCTCATTGGAAACTAAAGGAAAGAAAGGAGTCATCCAGGACAAGGCTCATCATACATCAAAGGGTAGCACCTGCTGGATAGGGATATGCAAGATATTCAAGATTCTCTAATGGAATCCTCATCGGAGGGTTCACCAATATAGAGTGGAATCAAGTGTTTCGTCAAGAACTCCAACTTGTGGAATTCATGGGATGATGGTATGATGACATAAGAGATGAAGCATATCAAGGGGTTGAAGCTATATTCAATCAAGGAAGTTGTTGAAGGAAGCCTAGATGACCTAAAGATCAATGAGGTATGTATGCTTGTATTCAATATTATAAAGTCATGTTGTATGGTTTCAGGTAACATGGATCACTCCTCGATCTTGAGAATCATGATCAAAGGAAAGGAATCTCCTCCCATTAAAGGATGTTGGAAGGCATGGGTCACACTAGATGAAATCAACATAATATGTCCTCCTATGAAGTATGAGGTGGTTGACTACAATTGAGGAGCTTTGATTGGATGCTCCTAGGAATGAAACATGTGAAGAAAGGAAGGAAGAGATCATGAGATATGAAACCATGGTAAAGGCAATAAACATCTTGAAGACCAAGAATATTTGACTAGGAAATCTCCCGGAAAGATATGAAGACTCTGATGGAAGTCCGAAAAAGATAGAGAACCTTGAAAATGGATATCTTTGGGAGATGTGTCAACATGTATGAAAAATGTTGATACCTGTAGGAAGATGTCATGATGAAAGACCATTAGAAAGGTAGTTTTGATTTAAGTGTTGATTTCTTATTTTTGAACAAATATCTCGATGGGATTATGTAGGAATGATAAGGGAAGAACTGTGAATGTCTTCCAAGAGGACAATATAGAAGGATATAAGATCCTTTCGGAAAATAAGGAATGAAGAAGGAAACATGACATGAAGCAAGACCAAATGTAGACTGATGGATCAATTTTGGATGAAAGGAATGATGACATGATTGAGTCATGAATGAAAGTGATGGATGGTTCGTGCCCTATGAATAAGGCACAAAAGATGAAGAATCCTTGACAAATAAATTCATAACATCAAAGGAAGGAGCTCTTCATGCAATTGGTTGAGGAGATGATGTAGGTCCCTAATTAAGAGGGAGCCTGAAAACAAGTTTCTTACTTGGAAGAAACTTGGAAATTCCTAAGCCAAGAGGGAGCTTAGGTACATTCCTTTTGTAGGAATGAGTACATTCCGTTATTGGAATTGAGATGTCCTCCCTAACTGAGAGGGAGAGATAGACATATCATTCTGGTCTTTGTTGGAAATAATACTGAGAGGGGGTGAATCAGTGTTATTATATCAATAATTTTATTTCCAAAATAGATTTATATAAGCTACTTTAGTGAAGAGAACTAGTGTGTACACACGACTGTGCTTAAAGAAACAAGTGTATATGTAGAGAACTTGTGATTTAGACAGTTTATCATGTGTTGAGATTAAACCAGTATATCAGAGATTTATTAGACAGTGTAGAAAAAAGCAGAATAAAGCATCACACATAAGCAACACACATGAACACCAAGATTTAAGGTGGAAACCCAATGTGGGTAAAAACCACCTACTGTTGTCATCTCTGCCTTATTTTAATAATAAGAAAATCTGTTTACAATCTTGTACTAGTGTAAAATTATACCAGTACGTAGGTTTCTACCTGTAGAAGGTTACAAACTTCTCTCATTTTCCAGCTTCTACTGGAAGGGAGCTACAACCCCCTAGCTCTTGTACTAGCCAATATGTTTACTAGTAAATAGTTGCCAGTCTATATAAAACTCCATTCTTCCACCAGGGACCACGTTTCATGAATTTTTAGACTGGATACTCCTAGATCACAACACCACAAACTGAAGGCCACGTTTCATCAAATTTTCACACTAGACCTATCAAAGCCTTTTAAACTTAAACTGCATCAACCAATACTCAGTTAATCTGAATAATCATATCAATGACATCAGAACTTTATGCTAAACCCAAAACCCTACATCATCACCCAGAACCTACTGTAACCTCAAAAATCATGCATTAGAGTGTATACGCTACTTCCTTTAACCCAACCTGCATATATCTCTAAAGATAATGAATCATACACTTCTGGAGCACATACTGTACCAATCAATGACATTATGAAGATCTACTATCATATTACAGAGTTCAAAATAGATAGCAGAAAGGATCACCCTTCCTTCTTAATTAATCAATCAATCAGATTCAATTTCCTTATACAACAGTTCTACATTCAGATCTAAGAGGAATTCATTGACAGACAACAGTAAAACAACAAAATTTGATCAGATAGATTAGTTAGATTTGAACATAAGTTTTTCCTTTTTGTATACGCTACTTGGAAGAGTTGAACCTACATGTACACGTGCTTTGGCTGAGACGAACCTGCGTACAGATCTGCAAATTTTGACTCAGAACTTTGCTGCAATTCCAGACTTCAGGCAAACCTAGATCATGATAGATAAATAATAGAACAGGCGCAAAACATCAGATCTGGTCACAAAAAATATTAGATCATTCAAGAATAAGTCATTTCAAGTCTCATGATTCCTGATCCAATGTTGAACTCCAGGCGCACATGAATATTTCAGATCCAGTCCCAAACATAACCCTGCAACATAATATATACTTCAGATAGAGGTATTCTTTAGAATCTCATTGCTTGCACACCTTGGCCTAATGATCTTCTTCTCCTTATATACTCTTAGGCCTTTCTCAATACCTTGGACCAAAACCACATAGGACCAATACCCTGGACCTGATTCCTAGGGTCAATACCTTGGACCAAATGCCTTAGACCAATTACCTTAGACCAAAATACCTTGGATCAAATACTTTGGACCAAAAACTTGGTTTTCCAACATGTACGCGGTTTTTCTCCTGTGAAAGTGAGTGTATACATTATATGCTACTTGTGTTATGTTAAACTGAGTGTATACGCACCTTGGACAAAGTGAACCAGTGTATACCTCTCTTTCTTCATTCCTTGGAGTCTGATCTGTAATCCTTTGCTGTTGACCTGCTACATTGTGAACTTTTATCTGAGTGAGTTGCCATTAAGGACAATACCTGTATCATAATGCTAACAATCTCCCCCTTTGGACTTGATGGCAATAACAACACCAAGACACTCTCCCCCTTTGACATCAAGAGCAAAGGGCCGACCTGGATATTCTCTCCCCTATGTTGTTCATGCTCCCCCTGAGTACATGCTGAATTCTCTGATTGTGCTCCCCTTTGTACATGCTGAGATGCACTGAAACCACCCATGCTCCCACTGAGAACAAGCAGAGTCTGCAAAAATATTCTCCAAAAGAATAACATGACTCTATAATTCAATTATGTGAGTATTCCCTTCCTATCGCCAATGACACATACATACATCCATCTCCCAACCAAGTGGGGATATACCAAATTTGACTCATCCACCCTGTTGGAAATATTGAGAGGTATTGAGGGGGGGGTGAATCAATATTTCTTTTCAACCATTATTTTACGAGTTAAAACATTTATATTCAAAACAAAAGATGAACAACAAGAATAAATGCTTTTATTAATATAATCTTTGCAATAAAGTAGATATTCTATATATATGGTTCGAATTTGTTGCCAAGCACCAACTTGGACTTTTGTGAGGCTCCAACCTCCAGAGCACCAACTCTGTTTTGTCAAGGCACCAACCTTGGACTTAGGAGCACCAACTCCCAGGACCCCAATCCTTCTAGTTATGAGGCACCAACCTCAAGGGATCCAACCCTTTGTTGTCAAGGCACCAACCTTGGATATAGGAGCACCAACTCCAAGGACACCAATCCTTCCAATTCTGAGGCTCCAACCCCAAGGGCTCCGACCCTTCCAATTCTAAGGCTACAACCCCAAGGATTCTGACCCAATCTTGTCAAGGCATGTTTCATAGTGATCCTCTGCTCCCAAAACTATTCTTTACTGAATTTTGTCTGTTTACAACTTCACTATAGTCTCCATGCTACAACATCAATGGCAACCAATATTCATATGAAGAAGACTTTACAACTCTTCATATTGTCCACACAGAGTCCATAAAAGTCATCTCATGATGATATCAAATAGCCATCATAATATCTGACAATGTCTCCACACAGCTTTAGTGAGTCTACTATTAGCTGGACTAAGCTCTGCATGAGAACCAACTCTCTGTTTCAAGCCTCTATTCTACCAGTCCTAGTAAATGCTTCAAGTATGACTACTTGTTACTGTTCTCTTACTTCATAGAAACAAAATCACATATGCTTCAATGCCAGTGCTGGCTATTGCTTCCTTCAAACTATGTCAGATAAAAATTTATTTATTATATCACAGAATTGTTCTTTAGAATGCATTATGTGCCTGATTAATTCATCACAGGTTTGAGTCTTTCACAAGGTAACACGATCAACAAAGTTTCTCGTCCTTCGACTACCTCCTATCTAACTAGACCTACGTCTTCCTTCTGTCCTGCTGGACCTTTGGCCTCTTTCTATCTTGCTGGACTGTCGACTTCCTTCTTTCTTCAAGTTCGCCAACAATCACTCATAAAGGCAATTCTCTGTTTTCTTATACTGATATGCCTAAACTTTGGCTTCCTTTCGCTCGCTTGAACTTCCACTTCCTCTGTTCTCACTCGACCTTTTGGCTTCCCTCCTCAGGTCGCTTTAGCTTCCTCAACACTCGTCCATCTACTCAGTTGATTCTTCGGCTTCCCGGTCCATGGCTTCCTCTATCTATTCGAGTGTTCCAATACTCACAGGACACGTAAATTCAGAAGAGAGGCCGAATTACAATAGAGTTACATATTAAAAAATATCAAAGAGGCCCCTTTTTAATATTCATACAATAGACTTCATTATTTATGGAGGATTTCATAGGAGAGGCTTGTACCAACAGGGAGGTCCCACATCCCACGTCACTATCTCAATCACAATCGGCGGTCCGACAACGACAACCTTTATGATTTGCGTGACTTCCCTGATACCCAGATGCGATATAGCATTAGGGCATATTACAATGGTGATGACATAACCCACTCAGACATAGTTCCGGAGGTTTAACTTTATCGGGTTCATTCTCCATCGTAGATTTCATCTATATTAGATCTGATGATCAACACTCGGTCCGATCAACACAAACCAGCGGAAGCTTTGTTTATTTTAGGTATGTTCTATGCTAGAGAAATTTATTTCAATTTCTTTTCCACATTAGCAATCACATCAGCATAAAGTAAACTGCAGATAGAACATAAATATAAATCGTAGAAGACAAGCCAAGACAAGAGGACACAAGATGTGGCACTAGCCAGGGATAAACCCCAATGTGGGGAACCCTTGATCAATTTTTCTTTTATGTTCTTCAAAGTTCAGCAAAGAAAGTGAGAGAGATAGTACATTTACAATAGAAGTCAATCACTTTGACTTTTGATATTGGCATGAGATCCGTTGAAGACATATTGCTTCAACTGATTCTCTAAGGTGAGTCGTTCACCTATCATAGTGTTGCATCTCATCTATTTACTGCACATTACCATGTGACACATTGTTGTATTGTCACATGTGTTGAACCTTGATGACTGAGTTGCTCTCATCTTCATGGTGCTCATCACGCTGCATCTTCCATGGTCTTATTCGTCATCAAGCTGCCCATGCTCATGATCTCATTCATCATTATGTTGCCCATGCTCATATCATCATGCATCATTATGCTACCCATGCTCATATCATCATGCTGCCCATGATCTCATACATCATGCTACCTTCCTTTGGAGACAGATGCTCTGGCTCTTTTGGCAGTTCCCGGTAGTTCTGGCTTTTCTGGCAGTCCAGATTTTCCGACAATTCCGACAGTTCCGGCATTTCCGGTTTTTCCGGTTTTCTGGCTTTTTCAACTTTTCTGGCTTTTCCGGTATTTCCCTCTTTTTTGACTTTTCTGGCTTTTCCGGTAGTTCCAGCTTTTCAAGAAGATCTGGCTTTTCTGGTATTTCTGGCTTTTTCAATGTTTCCGACTTTTCTGGCAGTTCTGGATTTTCCGGCTTTTCTGGCAGTTCCGACTTTTTTGGATTTTTCGGATTTTTCAGCTTTTCCGACTTTTCCGGCAGTTCCATATTTTCTGGCTTTTCCAGCAGTTCCAACGTTTCCGGATTTTCCTTAGGATCTCTCCTCCTACTAAAACCCAAAGACAAGTAGAGGAAGGAAGAGATCCAAGTGTGTGTAGAAATGACTTGAAGTCCTCTTCTATTTATACTAAAACGTAGAGGTTGAATAAATGTGACTATTGGGCTTCTGAGCCTACATAAGTTGCTGACTGACTTAACAATTTGTCCATAACTTAAGTGAATTCATAACTTCATAAATACTTATCGGAATCAGATGATCTTTAGATCAATCCTACACCTCTCAATGAGAGGGATCCAATAAAAATATCAGTTGCCATAAATAATATGACCCACATGGAGTTTGACCCTAGTTGCCAATTTTAATACTCCCTCTCAACTAGGGAGAACTCCATCTGCTGATCCATATGTCCAACTGTACTATCTCTGCTATCAGTGACCTACACTGCTCTACTTAGCTCTATTGGCTCTGCTCTACTCAGCTCAGCTCTGCTCTGCTAGCTCTCCTCAGATCTGCTAGCTCTGCTGGCTTTGCTTAGCTCTACTGGCTTTGTTGGGTATGCTCTGCTCTGCTCAACTCTGCTCAGCTCTGCTAGCTCTGCTCAACTTAGCTCTACTGAACCATGAAGAAGAAGAATTGATCGAGAATGTGTCATACCATTCTCCATTGACCCGAAGTCAGTGTCATAGTAGGTACAACTCCTACCACTAGTCCCAGACCAGTACTCTACTGACTCGAAGTCAGTCTCAAAGTATGTACCACTGGTCCCAGACCAGTCCTCAACCAACCCGAAGTCAGTCTCATAGTGAGTACAACTCCTACCACTGGTCCTAGACTAGTATCATTGATCCCAGATCAATGAAGGTCATCCTAGCATAGGGAGTATGGTAGATACAATGATGCGTCCATCGGTAC
>APFE031509450.1:0-23393 GCA_000404065.3 Pinus taeda | reverse complement strand
TGCTTGGGCATTGTCTTCACCTCAGCTCTGATACCATGTTAATTTTAGGTATGTTCTATGCTAGAGCAATTTATTTCAATTTCTTTTCCACATTAGCAATCACATCAGCATAAATTAAACTGCAGATAGAACATAAATACAAATCGTAGAAGACAAGCCAAGACAAGAGGACACAAGATGTGGCGCTAGCCAGGGACAAACCCCAATGTGGGGAACCCCTTGATCAATTCTTCTTTTATGTTCTTCAAAGTTCAACAGAGAAAGTGAGAGAGATAGTACATTTACAATATAAGTCAATCACTTTGACTTTTGATATTGGCATGAGATCAGTTGAAGACATATTGCTTCAACTGATTCTCTAAGATGACTCGTTCACCTGTCATAGTGCTGCATCTCGTCTATTTGTTGCACATTACCATGTGACACCTTGCTGTACTGTCACATGTGTTGAACCTTGATGATTGAGCTGCTCTCATCTTCATGCTACTCATCATGCTGCATCTTCCATGGTCTTATTCATCATCAAGCTACCAATGCTCATGATCTCATTCATCATTATGCTGCCATGCGCATATCATCATGCTGCCCATGATCTCATACATCATGTTGCCTTCCTTTGGAGACAGATGCTCCGGCCATTTCGGTAGTTCCCAGTAGTTCCGGCTTTTTTGATGTTTCGACAGTTTCAACATTTCCAGATTTTCTGGTTTTTCTAGTATTTCCAGATTTTCCGGCGTTTTTGGCTTTTCTGGCAGTTCTGTCTTTTTCGGTAGTTCCAGACTTTTTGGCAGTTCCGGCTTTTTCGGCTTATCTAGATTTTCTAGTATTTCTGGCTTTTCCGGCATTTCTAGATTTTCCCATAGTTCCAGCTTTTCCAGCAATTCCAGCTTTTCTGGAAGTTTCGGCTTTTCTGTATTTTCCAGCAGTTCCGGCTTTTTCAGCTTTTCCATCTTTTTCGGGCATTTCCGGCAGTTCTGGCTTTTTTGGATTTTTCTTAGGATCTCTCCTCCTACTAAAACCTAAATACAAGTAGAGAGAGGAAGAGATCCAAGTGTGTGTAGAAATGACTTGAAGTCCTCTTCTATTTATACTAAAATGTAGAGGTTGAATAGACATGACTATTGGGCTTCTGAGCCTACATAAGTTGCTGGTTGACTTAACAATTTGTCCATAACATAAATAAATTCATAACTTTATAAATACTTATCGGAATCGGATGGTCTTTAGATCAATCCTACACCTCTCAATGAGAGGGATCCAATAAAAATATCTACTGCCATAAATAATATGACCCACATGGAGTTTGGCCCTAGTTGCCAATTTTAACAAGCTTTTTGTGTTGTAGATCTCTTCTCTCCAGATCTAATGGTCCCGACTTAACCTGATCAACCTAAAACCATCTGTTGATCCTTCGCTGTCAATCGACCCGCGCTAGATCCAATGGCCTACAACAATTTTGGATGGACTACTTGCACGAGAATTACCCACCGGAAATGAGCAGTTTTTCTCTCTCGTCTAGTTGCTACATGTCAACCATTGAATGGAATCAGGCGCTCTCCTCTAAATACCACTTACTGTCTAGTGTCCACCCAATAACCACTTCCACTATTACAAACCCGTTTTTTGGAATATAACCACGTGCATTAATCAATCACTTAAATAAAGTGCTTAATCATTTAACCACGAGATTAACAGTTAGTCACAAGATAATCATGATTCGTGAATAAAAGCGTTAAGCACTGAGATTTATGTTTTTTAGTGGGAATACAAAGAAATACCTGGTTAACTGTTGAATGCGGATAAACGAGAGTCCACACCAGGCACGATTCTTGCCCTCTCAGCTCAATTACAACAATAAATTGACCTCTGTCTCAAACCCCCTCTAACACTCAACCTCTCACTTCTCACTCAACACCTAATCATCTCAGCTCCCTTGACTTTCTGCTCTTCTCTAGTCTGATATGGCTCCTCTGTTAACTCCTCTGATACTCTGCAGTTCTTCTTTGGCATATATTACATGCGATACTCTCGATATGGCTCCTCCTCAATCTCCCGCTCTTACACTAACTTGGCTTTCCTGTGGCTTCTGATACCGCTCTGATACCTCTTCTCTGCTTTGATAGCTCTGCTCTGATAGCTCCTATGACTTTCAATATTCTCTCAAATGGCTTGATTGTCTTGGCTTTCCTTTGGTTTCTCCTCATGGCTTCTTGCTACTGTTTCTTCACAGATCTGCTCTAGTTCTCCTTGGCTTCATGTCATCATTTAGTATCCTAGAATTTTTCCATATTGACATACTCCTGTTGCTTCATGGATCTTCTCTACTTGGCTTCACATCATTGTTTACTGTCCAGAATATTGTCATATTGACATCAATGAAAACCTAGTTCAACAATCTCCCCCTTTGTTATTGATGGCAATATTCTTCTTCTCTCCCCCTTTGACATCAATGGAAAAGGAGTTCTCAGGGACTCCCCCTGTCGAACTACTACTCTTCTTCATGAATAGTAGATCTTCATGGGTCTGTTACTCCCCCTGTCATAGTGCTCTTCTTTTTACTCAAGATATAAGGATTGTTGCAACTAGCACATTATCGCCTCTTCATGTCTCAGAACTAATTTATCATGTCTTCAACAATGCTTTAGTTTTGTTAGATGTTGCCAAATGCTCTTGCTTCGTACTTCATTCCCAGATGTATCTGTTTGTTTGAAGGTTGTCTTTATTTGTGTCCATAATTTACCCGTTCTCACTTTCAATCCTTGAGTTGAGGCATAAACTTCTGTAATAACAGAAACATGGTTATTTGCCCTATTTCTCTAGTATTAGATGACATTCTCTGTTGTTCCAGTTTCTACTTAGTGATCAAGTGGAAAACATCTTCAACACCAGTCCAAAGAATAGTTAAGAGATCAAGTTCTTCAATGGAGTGCTCCTGAGAAATGATCTTTATTAATGAATGATTATTAATATAGCTCAACAAGGATTTCATATGGACCCTTTCACTAATAGCTTCTGCAATAATGATCAAGAATAACAGGCTCCCCCTAACTGTATGCATCTTCTCTTTTGGAAGAATATTCCTATCAAATTCTCAGATTGTCGAAGATCAGGTCAACAACATGTGTTGTTGGCTGGAGAGTTCAACGGACTTTCGGATTGTATTTGCTTCCTGCTCCATACTTGTGTAATTTTCTTTTTTTGCATGGTTCTAAGAGCCCAAGTTAAGTTACAATCATGTGCCATATGACCAATGTGATGACACTTGAAGCATTCTACATTGTTCATGAATACGAATTCATGATTTCTTCCTGCAAAATTGTTCCTTGGAGATTGTTGGGGACCATAATATCTATCTTTATGATATGGTTGGGGACCATAACATCTATCTTTATGATATGCTTTACAATCTTTTTCCATGTGACCAAAGTTTGTACAAGAATAACAATAACCAAGAAATAAACTTTGGTACCTGGGAGATGGAGATTTCCTTGATGTACTTTTGAAGTCTTTCTGTCTTGAGATCTTTTGATGATAACCATTGCTTCTAGCATCCTTGACATTATCTACATTTATTCTTGGAGCAAGATTTCTTTCATTGTTACCTTGATTTTTCTCCTTGCCTTTGTTGGAATTGGGAGCATCACCATTTCTTTCTGGCTTCTTCACATCCCTTTTGTTTGGAGCATTATCATTCTTGTTTGAGGATTCACCTGCATATTTGAGACCTGATTTATCAAAGGGACATCTTTGATGGCTGAGCATGTCATCCAAGGCTTGAGAGCTCTTCAAGGTTTTGTTCATCCCTTCAACCTTTTTCTTGAGGAAGACAATCTCTTCTTCCAATCTTTCACACTCATTATTCTTCTTAGCAAGTTGTTTCTCAGTTTCTTCCTTGATATGAGCAGCTTCATTTGCTTCTATTTTAAGGGAGATGATATTTGACTTCATTTTGAAGATTTCTTCATTTTCCTTTGCTAAACTGCTCTCCATTTCTTCCTTGATCCTTGTAGCTTTACATGTTTCAACCTTGAGAAGTTTGATGTTAGATTTTAATTTGAAAATTTCTTCATCCTTTGCCTTTAGTTGACATACCATGGTGTTTCTCTCCTTTTCTACTTCATCAACAGGTTCTTCTATGATTGCCAATGCTTCCATTGTCTTCTCAGCTCCTTGTGCTAACTTTCTTGCTTCTTGTAGTTGAGATTTGAGAGAGGAGACCTCTACCTTGTACTGACCAATCTCTTCTTCAAGTTTGTTCAAGCTCTTGTGCCTTTGTTCAAGTTGACTTGACAAGGTATCTTCCCATTTCTTTGGTTTACTCAATTGATTTGTCATGGATATGACTTCTTCATGCTACTTTCTTTTGCTTTGATGAAATTCCTTCTTAAGCTTGGCAAGCTCTTCATCCCTTTCTTGTACTTGAAGCTTGAAAAGGTCAACTTTCTTCCTTGTTTGGTCTTGGTCACCAGCTAGTGCTTTCTACTTAAGTTCCTCTTTTTCCTTTTTCAAATTGATAATATCTTCCATGGCAACCATAAGTTAAGCGAGGAGATCTTCTACAAAATCTTTTTTATTTTCTTCATCTTCTAGATATTCTTTAGCCTTGATATCATCATTCTCATTTGCAGCTTCTGTGATGGGTTCTAGATTTCCCTCTTGATTTCCATCATCTTCTTGATGGATGGTCATGGTTAATGCTCATTTTGAGTGAAGGTCATGAAATTTGTCCCATATACCCTTTGCTGATGAACATTTTCCTAAATTGTTCTTTATAGAATCAGGTAACCCATTCAATATTGACTTCATTGCTTTTGCATTGTACTCCTTGGATTCTCCATCCATCATGCTATCAACAATTACTGATTTCTAGATTTCAATGCCTTGAGTCTTTAAGAAATTCCTCATTCTTGCTCCCCATATATTAAAGTTCCCATTGAACCATGGAGCCTCCTCAAATTGATTGCCTTCTATTTTAGTGATAGAGGGAGACACATCCTTAGGAGGATTGGAGACTTTCTTCCTTGACTTTGCCATTTGTGTTCTAAAGATCAACCTTCAATATTTTAGGCTTTGAATGTAGGTATTGGCTCTGATACCAATTGTTGGAAATACTGAGAGGGGGGGGGGGTGAATCAATATTTCTTTTCAACTGTTATTTTACCAGTTAAAACATTTATATTCAGAACACAAGATGAACAACGAGAATAAATGCTTTTATTAATATAATATTTGCAATAAAGTAGATACAATATATATATGGTTCCAATCTATTGCCAAGCACCAACTTGGACTTTTGTGAGGCTCCAACCTCCAGAGCACCAACTCTGTTTCGTCAAGGCACCAACCTTGGACTTAGGAGCACCAACTCCCAAGACACCAATCCTTCCAGTTCTGAGGCACCAACCTCAAGGGCTCCAACCCTCTACTGTCAAGGCACCAACCTTGGATATAGGAGCACCAACTCCAAGGACAAAAATCCTTCCAATTCTGAGCTTCCAACCCCAAGGGCTCTGACCCTTCCAATTCTGAGGCTCCAACCCCAAGTGCTCTGACCCAATCTTGTCAAGGCATGCTTGATAGTGATTCTTTGCTCCCAAAACTCTTCTTTACTGAATTCTGTCTGTTTACAGCTTCACTATAGTCTCCATGCTACAACATCAATGGCAACCAGTCTTCATACGAAGAAGTCTTTACAACTCTTCATACTGTCCACATAGAGTCTGTAAAAGTTATCTCATGATGATATCAAATAGCCATCATAATATTTGATAATGTCTCCACACAGCATTAGTGAGTCTACTATTAGTTGGACTAAGCTTTGCATGAGAAGAAACTCTTTGTTTCAAGCCTCTGTTCTACCAGTCATAGTAAATGCTTCAGGCGTGACTGCTTCTCATTGTTCTCTTACTTCCTAGAAACAAAATCACATGTGCTTCAATGCCGGGGCTGGCTACTGCTTCCTTCAAACGATGTCAGATAAAACTTTATTTATTATATCACAGAATTGTTCTTCATAATGCATTATGTACCTGATTAATTCATCACAAGTCTGAGTCTTTCACAGGGTAACACAATCAACAGAGTTGCTTGTCCTTCGACTGCCTCCTATTCGGCTGGACCTATGTCTTTCTTCTGTCCTGTTGGACCTTCGACCTCTTTCTATCCTGTTGGACCGTCGACTTCCTTCTTTCTTCTAGTTTGCCAACAACCACTCATAAAGGAAATTCTCTATTTTCTTATACTGATATGCTTGACCTTTGGCTTCCATTTCGCTCGCTTGAACTTCCGATTCCTCTATGCTCGCTCAAACTTTTGGCTTCCCTCCTTTGGTCACTTTAGCTTCCTCAACGCTCGTCCATCTACGCTCGCTTGATTCTTCAGTTTCCTGGTCCATGGATTCCTCTGTCTATTCGAGTGTTCCAATACTCATAGGACACGTAAATTCAGAAGAGAAGCCGAATTACAATAGAGTTACATATTAAAAAATATCAAAGAGGCCCCTTTTTAATATTCATCCCTTTTTAATATTCATACAATAGACTTCATTATTTATAGAGGATTTCATAGGAGAGGCTTGTACCAATAGGGAGGTCCCACATACGATGTCACTATCTCAATCGCAATCATCGGTCCGGCAACGACAACCTTTAAGATTTGAGTGACTTCCCCGATACCTGGACGCGATATAGCATTAGGGCATATTACAATGGTGATGACGTAACCCACTTGAACACAGTTCTCGAGGTTTAACTTTACCGGGTTCATTCTCCACCATAGATTTCATTTGTATTAGATCCGACGATCAACACAAACCATCGGAAGCTTGTTGCACCATAGATCTCTTCTCTCCAGATCTAACGGTCCCGACTTAACCTAATCAACCCAAACCCATTTGTTGATCCTTCACCATCGATCAACCCGTACTAGATCCAATGGCCTACAACGATTTTGGGTGGACTACTTGCACGAGAGTTACCTGCTCGAAATGAGCGGGTTTTCTCTCTCCTCTAGTTGCTACGTGTCAACCATTGAATGGAATCGGGTGCTCTCCTCTAAATACCACTTACTGCCTAGCATCCACCCAATAACCATTGCCACTATTACAAACCCTTTTTTTGGAATATAACCACGTGCATTAATCAATCACTTAAATAAAGTGCTTAATCGTTTAACCACGAGATTAACACTTAATCACAAGATAATCATGATTTGTCAATAAAAGCCTTAAGCACTGAGATTTATGTTTTTCACTGGGAATACAAAAAAATACCTGGTTAACTGTTGAATGCGGATAAACGAGAGTCCACACTAGGCACGATTCTTGCCCTCTCGGCTCAATTACAGCAATAAATTGACCTCTATCTCAAACCCCCTCTAACACTCAACCTCTCGCTTCTCACTCAAAACTTAATCATCTAAGCTCCCTTGACTTTCTGCTCTTCTCTGGTCTGATATGGCTCCTCTGTTAACTCCTCTGGTACTCTACAGTTCTTCCTTGGCATATATTACATGCGATACTCCTAATATGGCTCCTCCTTAATCTCTTGCTCTTACACTAACTTGGCTTTCTGGTGGCTTTCGATACCGCTCCAATAACTCTTCTCTACTTTGATAGATCTGCTCTGATAGCTCCTATGACTTTCAATATTCTCTCCAATGGCTTGACTATCTTGGCTTTTCTCTGGTTTCTCTTCATGGCTTCTTGCTCCCATTCCTTCACGGATCTGCTCTACTTCTCCTTGGCTTCATATCATCATTTAGTATGCTAGAATATTGCCATATTGACATACTCTTGTTGCTTCATGAATCTGCTCTACTTGGCTTCACATCATTGTTTACTATCCAGAATATTACCATATTGACATCAATGACAACCTAGGACACACCCAACCAAGTGGGGATATACCAATTGTTTATACATGACAGAAATATAATTACATCATCCATCCCATGCAAAGGGGGGGTACAAATTACATTATTTTTCCAATAGAACTCATTCAAATGTATGATAAGACATATCACACCCTAGACTTTTACATTACTTTAAGCAACAAAAAGTATAAATATCTGAAGCCATAGTAGGACTCAGCAACCATAATGCCAACAATGCAGAATGCGAGTGAAGGCTAATGCTCCCCCTGAACCTGTACTACCTGTGCATTGTTAACAAGTCAATGATTAAGGCATCTTTGTCAATTAGAGAAAAATTAATGAACAAAGCATATCAATAGACTGTAGTCATCAACATCAGAAAGAGAACCCATATCAGAGCTTGCCCCACTATTTTTCTTGTCTAAAAAACATATACGCTCCTTAACCCATAGAAACCCGTGTGTGTACGCAACTATACTTCATGAAAGTCGCGTATAACAACCTTTCTTTGAAAAATTAGATTTAACAACAAGATGATGCAGCAACTACTCCCAGCTTTTGTTTGAGATATTCAAATGTTTCTTTGGGCAGTGGTTTAATGAATATATCAACAACATGTTCTTTGGAGGGAACATACTCCAATTTGACATTTTGTTCAAGCACTTGTTCACATAGAAAATGGTATTTGATGGGGATGTGCTTGGTCTTGGAGTGCATGACTGGATTCTTTGAAATACTGATGGCACTTGTATTATCACATAGAATGGGGATGGGTGGAGTATATGTGATCTAAATGTCTTGCAAGGTTTGCATCATCCAAAGTAATTGTGTGCAGCAACATGCAACAACCACATATTCTGCTTCAGCTGTGGATAAAGCAATTGAACTTTGTTTCTTGCTGAACCAAGACACTAACCTGGAACCCATATAGAATGCACCACCACTAGTGCTTTTTCTGTCATCAAAACTTCCTGCCCAATCTGCATCTGTATATGCATGAAGAGTAAGATCTGTATCTCTAGGATACCATAAACCAAAGTCCTCCGTTCCTTGAAGATATTTGAAAATTCTTTTGACAGTATGAAGGTGTGATTCCTTTGGATTTGCTTGGAATCTTCCAACTATTCCTATTGCATGCATGATGTCAGGTCAGGTACCTGTTAGATAAGGCAGACTGCCAATCATGGATCTGTAAGTTGGTTGATGTACTGCTGCTGATTCATCATTTGAGCTGAGACTGCATCCTGTTACCATTAGGGTACATATAGGTTTGGAATCTTCCATTCTGTACCTTTTCAAGATCTGTTTGAGATATTTGGTTTGTAAAAGAAAAATACCATCTTTATTTTGTTGAACTTGTAGACCGAGAAAACATGTAAATTCACCAAGCAAGGACATTTCAAATTCTTGTTGCATTATTGAAGCAAAATTTTGACTCATGGATTCTTCATTGCTACCAAAAATGATATCATCAACATAAAAAATAATAATTAGAAATTTATCAGTTTCAATCTTTGTATATAGATTGCTATCTGCTGACCCTTTTCTAAAACCTTGTTGGTGTAGATATTTGTCAAGGTAGTAATACCAGGCCCTTGGAACTTGTTTTAGACCATATAGGGCCTTTTTGAGTTTTCATACAAGTTTTGCATCATTTCCAAGAATGAATCCTTCTGGTTGTTCAATATAAACGTCTTCTTCTATATCTCCATTTAGGAAGGCTGATTTTACATCCATTTGGTATACTTTGAATTTCTGAAAGCTAGAAAGAGCAAGAAACATCATTGTGGCTTCAAGTCTGGCGACATGTGAAAAAATTTCTTGAAAATCTATACCTTCTTGTTGAGCATACCATTTACAAACAAGTCTAGCCTTATTTCTAATGACTTCTCCATTTTCATTTAGCTTGTTTTTGAATATCCATTTAGTTCCTATAATATTTTTATCATGAGGTCTAGGAACTAATTCCCAAGTATCATATTTTTCAATTTGCTCAAGTTCTTCATCCATGGCCTTGAGCTAACATTCATCTTTGCATGCTTATTTTACATTTTGAGGTTTGGTGGAGGATAGTAATGCCAGATAGCTTGAGGTCCTTGTAATAGTTCTTCTTGCCTGTACACCTGCCTCTCTTTCCCCTAAAATTTGAGTTTCTGGATGATTTTTTTGAAAATACCTAGACGGAGTCTTTTCTTCCACCATTATTTCTTCTTTTGGTGCTTCACTGGTTTCTTCTTCAATATGATTTTGATTTGGTGTGGTAAAATAATCCCCATCTTCTTCATTGTCATAATCTTCTGTTGATTCTCTCTGTTTTGGATTTTTTCATGTTTCATCAACTACAACATCAATGCTTTCAACAATTTTTCCAAGTCTTTTATTATAGCATTTATATCCTTTACTTATGGAAGAATAACTAAGAAGAATACCTTCATCTGCTCTGGGTTCAAACTTACCAAGTTTTTCATCAGTCCTTTTGATATAACATTTGCCTCCAAAAACTTTAAAGTATTTTATAGTAGGAGTCTTACCATACCAAAGTTCATGTGGAGTTTGAGTGTTGTTTACCTGAACATTTACTTGGTTGAGAATAGTTACGACAACGAATGCAGCGTCACCCCAGAAGGTTGCAGGAGTTTCAGATTCATCTAGCATAGTTCAAGCCATTTGTTGAACTATTCTGTTCATTCTTTCTACCACATCATTTTGCTGAGGAGTCCTTGCGGTGGAGAATTGCCTTTTTATTCCATGTTGTTCACAAAAGTCAAAGAATTCATTCGAGGTAAATTCCCCTCCTCGATCAGATCTGAGGCATTTGATTTTTCAATCTGATTCATTTTCAACCAAATCTTTGAAGGCTTGAAACTTTTCAAAAGCTTCATCTTTATGCTTTAGAAGACTTATCCAACACATTTTGGAAAAATCATCAATGAACAAAATAAATTATTCTTCTCCACGAGGTGACTTTTTCCTTGATGGTCCACATAAATCAGTATGGACAAGTTCAAGAGGCTTACTAGCTGACCTTCTTTTTCCAGGAAGTGAACTCTGCTTTGCTTGCCGATTTGACATGGTTTGCATATTATATTTTCTAGGATGCTGATATCTGGAAGATCATGAACAACCTTGAATCTGCATGCTCTTCTTATTTGAGAAAAGCTTAGATGTCCCAATCTTCTATGCCACATCCAGTTTTCTTCATTTTTGCTTAGATAACACTGTTGTTGTCCTCCCTTGAGTATGTATAGCTTGTTTGGAGTTCTTGTACCTTTGATCATGGTCTCTCCTGTATCAAGCTCACGAACAACACATCCATTTGATCGGAACACCACTTCATTTCCTTGATCACACATTCAATTGGCGCTCAATAGGTTATGCTTTAAATCGTCTATATACATAACATTTCCAGCTTTAACATTTTCTTTCAAGAAAATAGAGCCTTTACCTTTTATGATAGCAGGAGTGTCGTTTCCAAATGAGAAATTCTTTTCCTTTTCTAAGGCATTATATGAGTGAAGTTTTTCTTTGTCATCTGTCATGTGTTTTGAGCATTCACTATCGATGTACCACTGATTCTCTTGTCCTTCTGCATACAAGGCTATACCACATCTTTCTGTTTGAGATTCTTTCCCTCTCCATATATTGGGATTTAATGGGGTTTTCTCATTTTTAGATGTTTGCCAAAATTTGCTCCTGAATTCAGATTCTTCATGACCGAAGTTGTTACAGATTGAGCATTCTATTTCATTTTCAAGAAGAGAAAAGTTATTATAGGAACTTTTCTTGATCCCTTTTACATTCCTTTGATTTCGTGCTTCTCTAGTCATGATGGTTTTGTAAGCAACACATTGAGTAGCTTTCTGTCCAAAATTATGACATGAAAAACAATACCCATTAACGAAGTTCCTGCGACTACCGAATCTATTGACCTGGTGATTGTAGTTTCTATTGATATTCATCTTTGGAGCAAATTGAGTATGATTTGCTTGAGGTTGGTTGTGGCTTCTATTCATCCTTGGAATAAATTGAGTCTAATTTACCTGGTGATCTACTTTATGCCTTTGCTGATGATTGTCATACTGTTCACTGGTCTTTGGTACATCAAGATAGCTTTTGGTGGAGGTTGACGACTTCTGTGATTGAGATGATTCTTTAGTATATCCAAGACCTGTCTTTATCAGAGGAGAACGTTGAATTTTGATAATTTCATTTAAGGTTTCTGATCCTTTAGCAAATCTAAGATTGAGAGATTTTGTTTTCTCAAGATCCTTTCTTAGACCCACAATTTCACATTCAAGTTTTTGATTGTGTTTTTCTTTTTCAGCAAGTTGTTATGTCAAGGTATCTATAATCATATTCTCTTCTTCTAAACATATTTTGAGCTTAGATATTTCTTCATGAAGGTCTTCCTCTTATAAAGCATCCCAAAAATTACCATCGTCATAAGCCATGAGAAGTCTGTAATCTTGTCCAGTTTCATCTTCATCACTATTAGATAAACCATCACTATCTTCATGAGTATAGTGTTACCGGGAATAGTGTCCACTCGGATGCTGCTATTCCCACTAAGATTGGTGGCTATCTTAGAAAAAAACAAGTAAAGTCTACTTCCGCTTTCCTTTATGAAAATAGATAGGAGTGGAACAAAGGAGACCAACCTTAGTCTTGCGCTTGATTTCCTCTCCTTCCTGATAGAGCTTTGCTGCTTCTGCTTTGTCTGCCCATCTTCAAAGAGCACCTGTGGAATCACAACAACATACTACTATCGAAGAGCAAAGATCTATATTCATAAATAACACAGGAAAATATGTGTGTTAACCATACAAATGCATATATAATGAAACATACAAGAATATGGAGGAAAACTTGAATAAATTTATTAAGATGAAAAGAAGCAATAGGATTACAACCATATGTTCTGACCCAGCATCATCCTCCAGCAAGAAGTCCCTTCTTCACCTCAAGTAAAGCTTAGATCACCCAACACTATGAAATTACACCAGAAAACCAACAACACTTCTCTATAATATACAAAATTCCAGCCTCTGGATCTCTGTGATGAGGGATCCATATATAGATGATTATAGGGAGGTGAGTCATCTTCTGGGGTCTTGATTAGTGTCTTCTCTCTTATAGTTCCTACTTCCACTTGGAGAATGATGATCTCTTACTCATCCCTGGTCGAAAACAGAGAGGCAAGTGTCAGAGGGGAAGCTTCTGGAAGATTACATGATCTTCCATCTCATATTTTTTCCTTGCCATTTGTCCATTCTTGACCATCGCACCCTATACACTGGGAAGGTGATATGCATCGCACCCTCTGCATTGGGTTTTCAGTATGGTCCAGTTTTGACCATTTATGAGTAGTTTTCAATGGAGAACTTCTGGGAGATGATGTAATCAACTGACCTTGTTCCTTTAGGCAGTGAAGCAACACTTTTAGGGACTTAGGAGCCCTCAATTTATGGACATTTATGATTGGGGTTGAAGTGCCCAAAAATGTTTATAACAGTAAGATAAGGCAATGATGCTATTGTGTTCATTGCCTAAATCTTGAGATCATATAGTAACTTCCATTAGCATTAGTAAAACCAAATTCTTAAATATAATTTGGTTGTGGGCATATAATTCTCTTAGTAAATGTGGATAAAGGTTAGTATAAATACCTCCACATAGAAGCATTGGTGGTTCAACGCTAATTTGGAGAAAGAAGAGAAAAGTCAAATGGAAAGAAGTGTAAGCTAAAGTGTTGGCACTATGGTAAAACAAGGCATCTCAAGAAAGATTGTTGGAAGAGACAAGAATTTGAGGAAGACTCTGAGATAAAAGTTAATATGATTTAGTGAGTTTCAAGTATGGTTGATGATTCTTTACCTATCTAAGATTACTTGCAATATCATGAAGAATGGTTATTAGATTTCAGTGGTTAACATTATATGCAGCCACATAGGAGTTGATTTTCCTCTTACTAAATTATTCGTGGTGATATTCTACTTATGTGGAATACTATGTCATGTAAAAATATTGGGGCTGCAAACATTACTACTAAAATGTTTGACGACATAAGACACACAACTAAAATTAAAAATAAGTTAATTTCTTTAGGAGTTTTTGTTTCTCAAGGTGACAATTTTAGAAGTTAAGGTGAGCACTAAAAGTGTCCAAGGTAACCTTAGTGGTTTTGAAGGCCACACATATTTGGAACATTTACAAGTTGGTAAGGAATACCCAAATAAATAAAACATCGGTGGCATCTGAGAAAAAATAGTATATGGGATAGATAAAAAAGGTTGTTGAAGGTGACAAGATAATATTTGCTTATAATCTCAAGAAGTCATTGTATGACCAAAAGTAATCTTCGAGGAAAAAGGACAACTAATTTGAGTCCTTCATGGTGAGGAAAATATCACAAAGGTGAATATGACAATTTTGTTTCAAAAATTTAAATGACATATTCATTATCTTGTTGTTTATGTTCAATATATCTTATTGCAAGGAAAATTATGTTTGATGTCAATAGAATAAAGGATCAATCATTTAAGGCTTTTGATATGAAGGATATAGGAGCAACAAATCCAATTTTGGTCATTGCAAGACATAGAAACAAGAAAATTGTAACTTTTGTTATCACATATATACATGTGTGGAATGTGGAACTTGTAAATACCCATTATGCTTCCTTTCTCAAGATTTATTCAGCGTTATGTCCTAATATTAAAGTAGAAAATGGCTATGTCTCATGTATTGTATGCCAAGAAAATAGGATGTTTAAATTATGTAAAGAAATATTTCACACATAATTGGTGTTGTGAGTGGATACATGGAAAGTTTATGTGGACATCATTGGGAGGTATATAAATGGGCATTATGGTATCTTAGAGGAACAAGTTATCATTGCATAAGTTTTAATGGAATAGGAGAAAAACTTGAGAAGGTTAATATTAAAAAAGAATGCATATGTGTACTTCCATTGGCTTACAGAAAAGGTGATGAATGCACTTAGGCAAGGCATCAGTGAAATTGCTTTCAAGGTGGAGATTATTGAGACGGTGACAATAATACATTTGTAAAAATGTATGATTTTTCATCTTCTAAATAGGTGGGGGGTTTCTAAGCATTTAATTATTTATCTTTTAAACAATTGCGGGTTTCAAAGAATTAGGATTTTCACATTCCATAATGAGAAGTAAAAAAAGCTATAAAAATACATGTCATTTTGAAGTTTGTTTGTAAGTTTTGGATAGATAGATTCCCACAAATTTCTTGAACAATATGGTCCAATATCCTTTCCTTGCGGTGAATTACTATATTTTTTGTGATTCATGTACTCTTTACAAAATTTCTACTTTTGATTTCATGTGTATAGAATGTGTATACTAATCACTATTGTTACAATGATATTATTATGTTTCTGCAGTACCCCTATTACATTATTGTTATCAATTCGCTACAACATCCATATTATAGTGTTGATGTTAAGTTTCTTCAACACCTTTGTTACAATGTTTATATTAGGTTCCTATTATGTTTCTTTAATGCGTTTGTTATTTTATAATGTTGTTGTTACATTGCTACAACACCCCTATTACAGTGTTATTATTACATTATTGTGGCACCAATGTTGTTACAATACTATTGTTACATTGTTTCAACATCAAACTACTCACAAAATTGGTATTGGTTCCATGTGTCTCAAGTGAAGCAATGTTTTAGAGAATGATTCAATGTATAATGCACCAACACCACATTTACAATTATATGTTTATGTGATCATATTGACTTTCTCTATATCTACTACACTGAATAATTACAAATATAGAAATAAAATGGTCTTGTGGATATATTGTGACTGTACAATTGTGATATAAAAATATCATGTTTTTCTATATTTTTTGTTAATGATGTCAAGTTATGATTTTTTACAAAATTGACTATCTAAGATACTAGTAGACTTCCCAAGCGAATGAATTATTCCTCAACCTCCTAGTGAGTATTTTTTTCTCCTTACATATCTCTCACCTTTGGATGCTTCTTCACATTCCACACAAATGATACACTCTTCCTCTCTTAATCAATATTTTATAAAATGACGGAGTTCTATCATTTAACTCAATAAGATGTTGGTCTTAGCTTTTGATGAAAATTTGTCATCCTATTATAACTTATTTAACAACTCATGATGTGATTAATTCGAAAGACTTTATCAAAATCAATATGGATCACAAAAATCTAAAATCAAGCTTTATCACATTTTTCTTTGTTTTGACCAATAAAAGCACTCCAAAGGTATTTTTTGATCAGTTTCTTTTAATTTCTAAACTTTGGCATTTTTTTTCATTATAAAATCATTTTGACTAGGTTTTACAAAAAATAAGCCATTTTAATAAGTTTCTCTTTCCTTTAGATATATGACAATGTGTCCAGAGAAACTGAAGACACGAGTTTTATTTTGTAGTTTCCCAAGTTGGATTGTATCATCATGGATCCACAAAATATCTATCACAAGCATTCAAACAAAGACACAAGTCAATAGAGAAAAATAAAAAATTCACCAGCAAATTTGTCCAACTAAGCATGGTTATGATTTCTTCACAATTTTGGGTTCCTTGTAATGTCAAATTTCATAAGCATGTGTGATAAAAATATAAGTCAATTAGTTTGGTTAAGATTTATTATCATTTCATTTTTTATCCTTTTTTGTATAATTTCACATACAAGTGAATCTTGGGGATTAAGTGCCTCATACATAGAAAACTTTTATTGAACCTCTATTCCAATTTCCTCTTCAACACTATATGCAAAAACCTTTATTTTTTTACAATAGATTGATCTTTTTGGTGTGTAATTTAAGGCTTGGAGCCCGCCCATTCCTTAACTCGTGCACCACTTCTTTTGTGCATATTGTGGATTCAAGGAAAATTTAGCGGCGAATGTTCGCCCTTAGGTGAAATTAAGGGGTTTTAAATTTTTAGTGGGTCAATATTTTGTATCATGGTACATTTTTACAAATTGTCTCAAATAGCCCACCTTATTTTAAGGGAGAGGGTAAAAAAGGTAAATTTAGCCCTTGAAATTAGGAGTTACAACCTTCCATTTGCCCTAATTTTCATGAATAGGTTTTATTTAAGTGAACTGTTTGGGCCAAATGCCATATTTATAAAAGAAGTATGGTAAATTAATAAAAATATAAATAAATGAGAGATATGGTAAATAAATAAAACATTTTTTATATTTACTCCATAAGTCACCTTATATACATGCAAGGGTGTGTAAAAAATAAAATTATAAATAAAGTGGAGGTATGGTAAATAAATAAAACCTCTTTTATATTTAGTCCATAACCCTCTTTCTATTTATGAAGGCTCAAAAAAGAGGTTTTTTTAGTGAATCCTATGGGCCAAATACCATATTTGTAAAAGAGGTATGGTAAATTAATAAAAATATAAATAAACCAAGAGGTATGGTAAATAAATAAAACATTTTTTTATATTTACTCCATAAGTCACCTTATATTTAAGAACACTCAAAAAATGTGTTATATTTAGGTGAAACCTATGGGCAAAATACTATGGGCCAAATACCATGGGCTAGATTATTATTACTACCATGCAAAAAAGACATTATTAACCCTAATATTAGTATTAATAAAAATGAAAATGGCGCATGGTATTGACCCATGGTATTCACCTGAAATGTAGCCTATTTAAATGGGGGAATTAAACTAGCATAGATCCATCTTTACTCTGGATCTACTAAGCCCCGAGAGGTATCAAATATCATGATATGCAAACTAGCATATAGTGAAATATTTGATCTGTCTCGGGGCTTGGTGGATCAAGAGTAAAAATGGATGTTGTAATTTAATGTATGTTAAACATTTTAACTTGGTTAAAATAAAAATCAGTTATAAATTTTATTAATTTTTATAAATTACTAATAATAATTTTTAAGCTCCAGTTTTATGATAACCCATGGTATTGACCCATGGTAATACCATGGTATTCATGTGAGCATAGACTATTTAAGGGGAAATTCTATCATCTTAGGTCCATCTTAATTCTAGGTCTACCAAGTGCTCAGGGGATAGATAGATTTCATCCCCCTAAGTGTGGTAGATGTGGAGTTAAGATGGATATAGGTTGGTTTTTATCATAATGAAGATATTAAATAGACTTAGGAAATTATATTGTAAAAACATCTTAAGTTGAATGGTTAAAGCTACATTTAGTCACTCACAGCATTTAGTAAAAAATGCCAATATCTCCATTAATATTGGTTCTTAACTTTTTCTAATTTAGCAAAAAAAATTCAAAACAATGAAACCTTGTCACTCTTTCCGCATCACCCTCCCAAAATATTTCTCACCAATTTTCAAACATTCTCAATATGATATCTTCATGAAAAAGTTTAGGTACTGATGTTTGATTAGTTGTTTGAAAAGTAAGTTGGTTTGTACAACCTTTCATCTTCTGTGCTATTCTTAGTTTGTCCTAATGATCTGTAGGGTTTGGACCCACTGCATCATATTTTCCTAAAAGTTGGAGATTGTTCACCAAAAAGGAAATTAATCTACATGTTACATCGCTGTTAAAAAATGTGAGACCTATGAGGGTAGCGAATTATGCTAAGAAGCAATTTAGATTGGGAGAGACATAATTAAATTTTATTATTTAATTGAAGATTTCCAATTAAAAAAATAATCAATATACATATATATATTCATATATTGATTGGAAGGATTCTCACAATGGTCACTTCTTTCAATTAGATCCCCTTCAAGCCTTTGGGATACCTAATAATTTCTTATATAATATAATTGGGGCTTGCTACTTGTTGGCATGTTGGGGTAAATAAACTTGATGTGTTTTCTTTTATCTTGCAATTGGAGTCTATGGAATAAGAAAGAAATTTGATAACTTGAAAAAAGTGGTAGCTTGACAAAAGTTGTAGAGAAAAGATTAATCTCTCCTACCTTGACAAAATTAATTGTCAATATCAACACCTACAAGAACTTTGTTGTGGAATATTATCAAAACTAATAGAAGGATGTAAAAGAGTGTATTGTAAGAACCATAACAAACATGGCCACTAAACCTTGGAACATTGTTGGTAGGAAGAGAAAATTATGTTTCTTTTTCCAAACATGTATGCTAGTATATTACAGTTTAATGAATATGTTTTCTTATTATCATATATGGTTTCATACTGTAAAAAAACATTCACAAGACTTCACAATGTTTTATTATTTAGTAAAAGATTTGCCAAGATCTTACAAGATTTTATAATTCAGTGATGGAGAACTGTAAAAGATGATAATATAATTTGGTGAGAGATTCGCCAAAAAAATACATATAAATTTAGGGTGGTTCTTAAAATTTTCCCTGTGTGGTTTGTTGTATCTTTACTTGCTGATCTCTCTCTCTCTCTCTCTCGTCTGTCTCCTCTTCTCTCTCTCTTCGATATATATATATCTATATATATATATATATATATATTATATATATATATATATATAGATATATATATATATATATGAAATTTCTTTTTCATTTTTTATTTTATATGTGAAAACGATCGATATTTATGCACATATTTGGTTTCCTATAATTAGATATTATATTTGTTTTTAATATTTATTTATTTAATGAAATATTGAGGATTCTAAACAAGTATTGTTGCAAGTGTTTAGTGAACCTAAGGGAGTCATATAAACACATTACAATTGGAGTTTATGCTAGTAGAGGCTTTAATGTATGTTTGATTAACTAATTAAAATTCAATCAATTATGTTTTTCAACTTTCTTTAGAATATCATTTCATGCAAGCATGCGTTCTTAGAGCTTCTTATATAGTCAACAATAGAAATAATTAAAAAGAGCATTAGGGGCTTTTATCAAGGAACAAAATCCCACAACTTGAGTTTTTTATAATGCAAACATTTGCAACCTAGACCAAAGAAGATTAGTTCCTTATTGAGTTGATAAACTAGAATCTTGTTATGTTTTGCAAAAATAGAATTTTCATTATTTCCGCTATGGATACTTAAACAACACTAATGTTGTCATTTTGTATGAGTTTAAATTTAATTTTATTTTTTTTTTTAGTTAAAAAATGGTAGCCATAGAAAAATTGCACCGTTGCATTAAAATATTAACCGCATTGTTTTAATGTAAACCCTAAAACAATCCAACTGGTAAAAATTCGAGTTCTTCCTGCATGGATGCCAGAGGGGACCCTCGTCTTCCCCTCCCTCCTAAGATCGATGCCTTCAAATGTCTAATAGCCTCCTACGGCAAGAGGAAAGAAAATTTGAATCAACAAAAGTTTGGAAAGAAAGTCAAATCCATCCCCTTTGTTGCACTGCTTGCAAAACGCCCGTGCCAGACTGCACTGAATCTAGCAGAACACGGGCTCATTAGTTAATTTATGGGCCTTTGGGCCTGTCCCAAAGCTACTGATGGATAGGTCCAGTGAAACTAGAGGACCGTTGTCTCTAAAGGAATCTGAAATCATCTGGTAGGCAGAGGCTATTATGTTTTTGTCTTCGATTCAGAAAAACATCGAGACCTTATTTTCTGAAACAGTCCATATTTCATGGGGCCCCAAGGGCTCTATCTGAATAAATGGACACTGGACTTTGATCCTTGCTGGGATATCACTTCAGCCATTCTTGTCTGGGTAAGGTTACCCCACGTCCCTCTTCATTGCTGGAACTCGAAATCTATGGAAACCATTGGGAACAAACTAGGCAAATGCATTGATAGGGCTGAAAGGAGAGAAAAATATTTGTGTGCCAGAATATGTGTTGAAGTCAACTTGGAGATAGGGTTTCCCAAGGCGATCAAGCTAACAATTGCTAGCTGGTCTCACATGCAAGAACTTGATTATGAATAGCTCCCCTTCAAGTGCCGACACTGTCATGGCTATGGCCATTTTGCTCGAAACTACAAGAAGAAAATTGAGGAAGAATCTAAAAAAGAGAAGGGTGAACAGTGGACACGAGCCCAAAAAGCAGGCACATCCAAGTATACTAATAGATCGAAAGGGAAAGGAGGGAATGAAGAGAACAGAGGACCCTCTTCTAGGAAGAGACTACTTGAATTTGAAACCACAACAAACGACACCACTTCAACAAATATTTTTGCTATTCTAAACCCTCTAGAAGATCAAAACCAACCAGAACTTGAAGAGGAAGAGGTGCAGTAGTATATTGAACAGATAGCAGACACATAAATAAACTCAGGATCACAGGAACAAACTCAAGTAGCCACCTCAGAAATCCCTTGTGTAGATGCAAACCTGCAGGAAACCCATGGCTCTCCAGCAGGTACCATATCCCCACTCTCTTATCCAGAAATGATCCAAAAGAAAAAGCTAATAGACAACCCTCGTTTTTCTGAAGAAGACTCTTTTGAGTGATCCACCAAAAAGGATGGAAGGAAGTCTCATAAGGAGATCAGAGAAGAAGAGGCAGAGATATTAGAGATGCAGGGCAGTCAGTCCACAATCGAAATGTCATTAGATAGAAACACAAGGGCTCGACCCACAAAGGGAGGGCCTACTCCTTCCTTCCCCGGTAAATAATGCAGATTGTCTCTTGGAATTGTAGGGGTTTGGGGAACCCATTGAAAGCTGAAGCAGTAAAAGATCTATCAAGAATGGAACCCTCAGATATCCTCCTACTCCAAGAGACAAACATAGAAGAGGATGCTCTTATATCCTTAAGTCGAATCAAGTGGAATAAGAACACAGGAAAAGCGGTCAGCGCCCGATGTACTTTAGGGGGGTCTTACAAGCTTATGGTCAGAGGATAGGTTTCAGCTGAGTAGCTCCTCCGCAACCCAACAATGGATATATACAGAACTTCAACATCTTCCAAGTAAGATTTATTTGGCTCTCTTCAATCTTTATGTCCCTATTAATTTCCTGGAAAAGAAGGACTGCTGGAATTCTCTCTCAGACTTCCTAGAAATCTACACTCCCCCAAACATCATACTGGTGGGGGATCTTAACATCACTTTAGATCCGAAAGAGAAAAAAGGTGGAGTTGGGGTAAAGATCCCTTCCATGCCTCGGTGGAGTCTCTGATTCTTGGTTGGGACCTCATTAATCTCAAACCTAAGAAAGATCATTATACCTGGACCAACAATAGAGTTGGTAATTCCAACATTGCTACTCATCTAGACCAGTTTCTAATTCAAAGTTTTTTGATTGGAGGGAAATAATTTAATCTCTTCAGAAATTATGCCCAAGATAACATCTGACCATAACCCCATCTCGCTACTGTTAGAAAAAGAGGAAGACTTAGGCCCTATTCTCTTTAAATTCAATCCTCTTTGGGTAGTGAGAGAGGGATTTATGGACATAGTGGCTCAAGCTTGGTCACAACCAGTTGAAGGATCCCCCAGCTTTGTGTGGGAGTATAAACGTAAGTACACTAAGTATGCCTTAAAAACCTGGGTAAAGAAAAAGCCCCTCTCCACTCCAATGAGAAATAAACAAAAGACTATGTAGGTTTTAGCAGAGATTCATCTAGGCATGGAAGAAACTGAAACCACCAAAGCTCAACTACTCATTAAACAGAATGCCCATTTTAACTCTTTTCTCTCCTTTCGCCAGGAAGAGGAGTACTAATGCCTCAAGTCTCATAGCCACTGGCTACAAGCTAGAGATAGAAACACATCATTCTTTCATAGACAATGCAGAGCTCGTGTCTCTTGGAATCACATCTCGGAAATATCCACTAGGGAGGGCGAAGTCATCAAAGGATAGCCTCTTTTAAAACAAGCCACCACATCTCATTTTCAAAAACTGTTTCAGGAGGATGGTTCTTCTGATGACGATCTGGCAATTGAATTTTTTTCAAACATGCCTTCACTTGTCACTGCAGATTTAATCGTTGGGTTATTGAAGCCTTTTATTGAAAAAGAGATAGTGGAAGTCATATGGTCAATGGAGCTGAATAAAGCCCCTAGGCTAGATGGCTTCACCATCCATTTTTACAGAGCGTACTGGAATTTAATAAAACTTGATCTCCTCTGAATGATAAAAGCCTTCCAAAAGAAAGCCAAAGTGGGAGGGTGCACCAAATCCACCTTCCTTGCTTTAATCTTGAAAGAAGTTAACCTAGAGAATTTCAATAGGTTTTGGCCTATCTCACTCTGTAATGCCTCATACAAGATTCTCACCAAACTGTTAGCCAATATACTCAAGCCTCTGTTAGGGAATCTAATCTCCCCTCTTCAGGGAAGTTTTGTCAAAGGAAGGCACCTCGTAGACAATGTGATCCAAGAGGAAGAATCCCTCCACTCTAGCCACATTTAGAAGGAAAAATGCATGCTCATCAAGTTGGATATGTCAAATGCTTTTGACTGGGTTAAACTCTCATTCCTCTATAAAATACTTCTCTCTTTCAATTTTAGTGTTGAGTTTGTCAACTTGATAAAATCCTGCACATATAGACCTTGGATAGTGTCCCTGGTTAATGGCAAACCTACTGATTTCTTCCAACCTACAAGAGG
>APFE031509449.1:0-28069 GCA_000404065.3 Pinus taeda | reverse complement strand
CTTCCCTCAGCCCGAGGAGTTAAGAGATCAACCAGCGAAGATACCGATCAGGCAAGCTCACATATATCGACAAACCCTCGTTCAGCTAAGAGGAGAAGCCCCTTGCATACGAGGACCCAGCAGCAGAACCGCGCCAGACATCTCCCCGCGAGGCAGTCCAGAATCTTTAGATCACGGAGACAGTACAATGGGAGGCAACCAGTGACCACTATTTCAAGACAACAAACCTTACTGAACTACCCACAGTTCTCCTCTCTCGACCTCGGATGTTAGGAGAATCGGACTCCTACATTCGCGTCCCCAGGGTCTTCTTCACCGGTGATCCTGCGACGCAGTCTAGAGATCAATCGGCGAGACCGGGTTCGGAGCTCCATACGCTCATCCCGTCCCGCCTAGTTTTTATATTTTCTGTCTTTCTTTCCTTCAGTACTTGTCTTTATAAGGAAACCATTTGGTTCTCCTACTGGGCACGACCCCCCTTTTTGTAACCGACAGTCCCTTTGACCTACTTTGTGGTCATTCGTTGGACATTAATAAATTTATCTTATCTTATCTTATCTGCTTTGCTCGAACTATGAAGAAGAAGAAATTATCGAGGATGTATCATACCATCCTCCACTGATCCGAAGTCAGTCTCAGAGTGTGTCATGACTCATACCACTCTCACTGATCCCAGATCAGTATCATTGATCCCAGATCAATGGAGGTCATCCTAGCATAGGGAGTATGGTAGATACAACGATGTGTCCATCAATAGTACTACTAATGGTCCCTAACCCCATTTCCCTACTCATTGATCATATGAGAGGTACTTCCCAGGAGTCCCAGACTGCATGGGTAGGATGCCTCGATAGGAGAACTAATCATCCTATCCGCAGGAGAACGAATCATCCTGTCCACAGGAGAACTAATCATCTTGGCCCATAGGAGAACTAATGATCCTGTTCCACAGTCGCGACTCGCCACAAAGAACTAATCATCCAGGCCCACAGGAGAACTAATCATCTTGTCCTAAAGTCGTCACGGAGAACTAATCATCTTGGCCCATAGGAGAACTAATCATCTAGTCCTACAGTCACCCCTGGGTGTAACAGGGGAAGGTTGAACCTTTCACCCTGTACATAGTGTACCACCAGGGGATGGTGAGTCGCCCTGTGGTTGCATTCACTCCAAGAAGTACCCCGCACCCCCCTGGAGCTCCCAGAGCTCAATACATCATACTCGACCCTCATACGAGGGTCTTTGAACGACACCAAGTCGTTCTCGGAAAGTCAAGAATTTGACCTTTCCCAAGGGCTTTGTCAAAATGTCGACGACATGTTCATCTGTACCGATATGTTGGAGCCTTATTGCTCCCCGCTGCACTATATCTCGAATACAGTGGTACCTGATATCGATATGCTTGGAGCGATCATGAAATACAGGATTCTCTGATAAACGAATCCCGCTCTGGTTGTCACACAGGATCACGGTGGTATCCAATGTAAATCCAAATTGCTCATTGAAGAGCTTTCGCAACCAGATCGCCTCACAAGAGGCCATACTAGTAGCAATATACTCTGGCTTGGCGGTGCTCATAGCCACTGACTTCTGCTTCCTGTTCATCCAGGATATCGAGGCAAATCCCAAAGAGAAACAACACCTGGAAGTGCTCTTTCGGTCCACCACACTGCCTGCCCAATCAACATCGGTATATCCATTTAGTCTCACATCTCCGGTAGTGTATCTTAACCCATGAGTGATTGTGCCACGAAGATATCTCAACAGATTCTTGGCACCAATCCAATGTGAGTGGTGAGGCTCAACCATATGTTGAATCAACGTGTTGACTGCAAAATATACATCTGGACGAGATTTCACCAAGAACATCAATGCTCCGATGAGTTTACTCAGTAGCATTTCGTAAAACGGGTCCGGCAACACTACCTCTTAACTTCTTGAAGTCAAGCTCCATCGGGGTATTCACGAGCTTGTAGGCCACCATATCGAATATCTCCAATATCTTCACCACATATTTTCCTTGAGATAGGAAAATCTCCCCTGGCTTCTGCTAGACTTCTAGTCCTAGGAAATAGTGCATCAGTCCTAGGTCTTTCATCTCAAATTTAAAAGCCAACTCCCTCTTACATTTGTGAATGAGAGGGTCTGCACTTGTTAGAAAGAGGTCGTCAACGTACAACACTAGTATGAGAGGATTGTCATCTTCAACCTTAAAGTAAAGGTTAGGGTCAGCTTCACTCCTAGTGAATCGCAGCTTCATCAAGTAGCTATCGATCCTCTCATACCACACTCGGGGTGCTTGCTTCAGCCCATAGAGGGCCTTCTTCAACCTGCACACATGAGATTCTCGATCATGAATCTCAAATCCTTTGGGTTGCTCCACATAGACCTTCTCTTTGATCGAACCATGCAAGAACGCGGTCTTAACGTCCATCTGATGTAGGTTCCATCCTTGCGAAGCACCAAGGGCTATGATCGAGCAGATGGTGGTATATTGGGCAACAGGTGCAAATATCTCATCATAGTCTATACCTTCCTCCTGAGAGAAGCCACAAGCGACAAAACGAGCCTTATACTTTTCCGCACTTCCATCAATTGCATGCTTTATCTTGTAAAGCCATTTCGAAGTGACAACTGCTTTGTCTTGGGGTCTGGGGACCACATCCTAGACATTGTTTTCATGATGGACTCATATTCCTCAGTCATAGCATCCTTCCATACTTGATGCTTGACAACTTCTGTGAATGATGATGGCTCATTTTGGATGATCGTGCTCATGATGGTCAAGTTTCCCTGATACTTGATCAGCTTCTTACTTTCCCCGAAGGTTCCCCTGGGTGCAACGTGCCCTTCAACATCATCAAGTGTCCCCTTAAGCCATGAAGGCTTCTTCCTAGAAGAGGAAGTCTCTTGCGGAGGGGATCAATAGGATCCATAGGTTCTTCCACATCGGACATCATCTCATCTTCCTTTTCGTTGGGTTCCCTGGTGTCAGCTTCTTTAGATCCCCTTTGAGTAGGAAGATTGTCAACTTTGCTAAGAGCCATATCTTTGTCAAAGGTGACATCATGGCTAATCTCGATTTCCCTTTGACCAACCACATAGATTCATAGCCCTTAGTGTTTTCGCTATAGCCCACAAAGATTCCTTTCTTTCCAGATGCACCCAATTTGTTCCTCTTCTCCTTCGGCACATGAAAATATACCGAACTTCCAAAAATTCTAAAATGAGATACGTCAGGTTTCTTAGCAGTGAACATCTCTTCGAGAGTCTTGGAACCCAATGCTTGATGAGGGCATCGATTTTGCACATATACGGCAGTATTCGCAGCTTCGGCCCATAGAAACTTTGGAAGTCTTTGATCATGAAGCATAGCACAGACAACTTTCACAATCGTACGATTCTTCCTTTCCGCCACACCATTCTGCTCAGGAGTATATGGTGTTGTAGTCTCCCTCTTAATACTAGCCTCTTTGCAAAAGTCATGGAACTCATTTGATTCATACTCAGTCCCATACTCAGTCCTTAAGATCTTGATCTTCTTTTTGGTTGATTCTCGATCAAGGCTTTGAAGTGACGAAACCAAGTGAACACTTCATCCTTCTTTTTCAAGAAGTATATCCAAGTCTTGCGAGAATAATCATCTGTAAAAGTGAGGTAACATAAATATCCTCCCAAAGAGTTCACAGGCATCATACCAGATATGTCTGAGTGAACCAACTGCAATATATCAGAGGTCTTGCTTTGGCTTGAGGGGAATGGTCCCCTTTTGAGCTTTCCTTTGGCACATCCAAGACATACACCTTCTTGCTCTACTCGGAACTCGGGCATCCTTGTCACCATTTGTCTTGCATTGGGTAGAGCTTTATAATGAAAGTGAACAAACCTCCGATGCCATAGTTCGGACTGAAGTGATGTGTCACAAGACATGACACCCAACGGACTTCCTCCGACCTGATATAATGAATCGACTGAAACCCAAGAGTGAAAGCTTCCATAAATTTTTTTTTCCATACACGTACCTTGCCATCAATGAAGGTTACCTTGTAGCCTTTGTCCTCCATTGCCGTAACGGACACCAAGTTCTTTTTGAGTCAAGTACATATAGGATTTCTTGCAAATGAATTGTATTACCCTGATTCAATTGAAGAGTGACATTCCCTACGCCTTTCACGGGATATTTTGCGTTGTCCCCAAGAATAATTTCTAGGTTGGTCTCCTTTTCTATCAGATTGGAGAGAGCTTCTTTGTAGCCGGTGAAGTGCCTTGAGGCACCACTATCAATAAGCTAATTCCCCAACGAGTCCGGGGGAGCAGTAGTAGAGAGGGCCGCTGGTAGACAATATTCATCTTGCTTATTGTCAACAACATTAGGTTCATACCTGGAGTTTCTTGCCTTCTTGAAGGGTTGTCCTCTTCCTTGATTTTCAACATTTCTTTTACCTCTACCATTGGACCTGCCATTCCTTTGATTGCCTTGAGAGTGATTTTGGTCATCATCATGGTGTGAGTCCCTTTTATCAAGGCACTCCCTTGCATAGTGGCCCATTTTGTTGCAATTGTAACATCGACCTTTTCTTCCACCCGTTGGTCCAGCCTTTCCTTTGGATTTAGCCCTAGAATTGTTTCTTTTTTTAGCATGAGAAGAAAAGGCAGAGGGATGGCCTTTAAGTGTGGGCATTTCTTGCTTTCCATCCTTGTCTCTTCTTGAATGCATCTAGCCATCAATTCCTCAAATCCTGGGATGACATTATTGTTGAGAAGAGTAGTCCTGAATATATACCATTCAGGTGGCAGTCGTCCAAGAGTTGTGATAGTCATTTCCCTGTTAGGAACTACTTCCCCAATAGATAGGAGATCATTCTTGATCTCCGTGATCCTTAAGAAATATGCTTGCATACATCTTTGCCCTCCTTAATTTCCTTCAGCTTATTTCTAAGGAATAGAACTTGATTTGCATCATTAACTCTAAATAAACTCACCAGTCTATCGTAGATTTCCTTGGAGGTTGTCAGCTCAGAAACATAGGCCACCAGGCGCTTGTCGATAGAGTCCTGGATGATCTTCCTTGCTTTGACTTCTCCCTTGGATCACTTGCTTTTGGCAGTAGCGGATGCATTTGATGGAGGCGCAACAATATTGCCTCTCACATGGTCCAACACTTCCTGATCTTCTAAAGTTAGATCGAGAGATATCTTTCATCCATGATAGTTAGACTTCTCATGGAGCTTGTCTTCGGCGGGGAAGAGTGTTGAGGACCCCATAAAGTTTTTAGGATAGCCTTGCCAACCTTCTCTTTGGTGATTGCTCTTACTCTTGCTCTTGCTTGGGCTTTGTCTTCACCTCAGCTCTGATACCATGTTAAATTATGGTATATTCTATGCTTAGAGTAGTTTACTTCTTTTCTTCTTATTAGCCATAGAATAGCAATCACATATACATTAAGTAAAGTGAAGATAGAACATTAAACGTGTTAGACTCTGTCTCATCTCAGAGATTGATTCTTCTTCAAAACAGGGTTTTGAAGAAGAAATCATTTAAATGTGCTTTTTAGATTATGTAATTTGTTCTCCAGCTCTTCAAAAGGCAGCAGCGACTTCAAACTCCTATTCCTGCACAAGCAAAATTTAAAACATCAATAGCACTCAGAGGCAAAAAACTATTTGGAGAAATCTCACTGGAGATCCCGAACACCTGTTTTGGAAATGGTCATAAATGAATTATTTTACAAGAAGGAGTGGATTGGTCCATTTCTAAAGGCATTGACAGAAACCAAGTGGAAAATGGACATTATTTTGACCTATCTTTTGAAGTATTTCTCACGATATATTACTAAGAGTGTGGGAACTGATATTAAAGCAACTGCCATACAAGATGTCTTCAATTTCTTTTCAGATGAACAAATGCAAGGAACATTTCAGCTGGTGCAGTGCTACTTCTTCGACAGGGTTTGATTCCAACAATTGTGGAACGTACTGCCACTATGTTGGAGGAATGGAGCAAATTGTTGTTGTCTAGTGAAGCAGAAGTTGAAGTGCTCAAGGAGTTCCGCAATCTGACAGCAGATGTTCTTGCTCACACAGCATTTGGAAACAGTTATGAAGAGGGAAAACACTTTTTCAATATACAGGATCAACTAATAATACTTGCAGCTGAATCATTTCGTAGAGTTGATATTCCAGGCTTCAGGTGATAATTTGGAGTTTCGATGGAAGCACCATCATACAATCTCAAACCACTCAAGTGTATTATAAATATAATCGCTTTTGGTTATACACAAATTTTCTCTCCAGATTTTTATCTTTTGGTGATAACAATAACTTCAGAAGATTTGCAATATTTATTTGACCGGGAGAGATGGGATTGCTGCAATGGAATATTTATCCTCCCTTTCAAGCTCATCTGCTGATGTATAGTTTAGATAGTGATGCCTGTAATTTTCTTGATCTGAAATATACTATATAGTGTGCCATGATTTAGAAGTTTTTATAATATGCGGCACTGGCTTTTGTAATGTGTGAGAGTGGCCTCCTCAACAGATTCCTGCCTACAAGAAGGAAAAGGTCCAGATCTTGATCAAATATTCATAGCCTCCTATACCCTTCTGTATGCTATTGAAGATGGGCCTGTCCGTGATGCTTGGGAGAAGATTGGAACTATTGTCAATATACTGCAGAGTAATTCACATCAACAGTTTCAAGTCGACTGGCTAAATTTTGATGGTGTGGTTGTGAGCTCTCTTGAAGCAAAAGTCACAATCTCTAGCCTCATGCAGGAACCTTTTAGAATGGTACCTATCATATGGATCATTCATGAGGATACATTAGGAAAGCGTCTAAGGATTTATGCTTTAGATACACATAGAACCATTATCAGTGACTGGAAGTCTGCATTTGACAGAGCTAATGTGGTTGTTTCTTCAGACTATGCTATGGCGATGATGTATTCTGTATTTGATTCTGGCAACTTCTTTGTTATCCCTGGCTCCCCAAAGGAAACATGGGAGGTGGAACATTTTATGGCTTTGAACAGGAAAGAGGACTTGCTATCCAAATTAAGCTTCAAACCTGATGATTTTGTAATTGTAGTTGTCGGAAGTCAATTTTCTTACACAGGTATATGGAGGGAGCACGCACTGGTAACGCAAGCTACCCTGCATTAATGGCAAAGTTTAAAATGAATGATTCTATCGGTACTTCTTTAAGGCTTGTCATTGTGAGTAACAGCTTCAACAACACCTATGGGGTGGCGTTGCAGACAGTTGCACTTCAACTGGGATTTCGAACTGGAATTGTCCAACATGCTTCTCAAGATGATGATGTAAACATCTTATTGAGTACTGCAGATTTGGTGGTTTATGGATCCTTTCATGAAGAACAAGCTTTTCCAGCTATTCTGATACGAGCAATGTCATTTGAAAAGCCAATAATTGTTCCCAAACTCCCCATAATTCAAAAATATATTGAAGATGGAATACATGGGCTTCTATTTCCAGTTGGAAATATTCAGATGATAACAGAAGCAATGTCCTTGGCAATAACAAATGGCAAGTTATCAGTTTTAGCTCGCAAGATCGCATTGGCTGGTAGATTGCATGCAAGGGATTTAATGGTTTCTGATGTTATAGAAGGGTACTCTGCAATACTTGAGAATGTTCTTTACTTTCCATCTGAAGTGGGGATTCCTCGACATGTTTCAGAGATCCCATGGGCAATAAAAGAGCCGTGGCAAAGAATTGCAACTTTGTTGCGATAAAGTTTTAGTAGACTATTTGAAAATCTCAGTTTTTTGTCACGATGTATCAACATTTTCAGGTGATCTAAAAGAGTTGATTGAGGAATGATGGGATAGAAACCCATGTGTTAGGCCAATCTTTTCTGCGATTATTATGCGTCTAGATGAAATAAGGCCCTTATGTGTCAAATAGAGCTTGCTGGCATTGATCGCATAAGTTTTAATCCGTTGTCAACTAAAGAAAATATGGCGCACGTCTTTGACACCTGCTCTTCACTTCAGTCACCTGAAGACACCTGTTGCCAGATGTATAAGATTCGTTTTTATCTATGACCTCAGTAAGTCATACGATGAAGTCTGCGCTCCAATTGTTAGGCTTTTTGGTTAGAGATTTTCAAGGGGAAAGTTATTACATGTTCTATTTATGTAATTCAGGTGAAACAGCGCAGGAGTTTTTGGGTTGATTTGTTTTCTTTTACAGCAAAAGACGGGGTTGATTCGCCTACTTTTATCCTCAGTCCCGATTCAAAAGGATCAGCGCTCCATATGTCAGCCATCAGAGGATTTTTAGGAATACGCTGTTTTATTTTAGCATAGATGAAACACCCTTTTCTAATTTTGGTAATTGTAGTTGAAACAACGCAGAGGTTTTGGGGTCGATTTGTTTTTACTTTTAGCAGCATTTTATTTAATGTATTAAAAAATAGTCAGGGTAGGGAGAGAGGAGAGTTCTGAGGGCTGAGTGCTGGAGGAGAACTGAGCTCCATTGTACAGTTTTTGACACAGGGATTTTTAATGAAAATTTCACAGCTCTGACTTCTGAGATTCCTGTGGTATGATAATTTAGCATATGTTTTTCTCTTGTTGCATATGTAATCTGTTATGTTTCATTTCACTACATGATCGTTTCTAACTGAACAAATGAAGTGTTTAGGTAAGAATTCATGCCTGCCATGCTCTGCCTATAAGTTTGTTCATGTTCAATGTTTTCTTCTGTTTGACAAGGATTCAAAGTTATTGTTTGCCCTTGTCAGCTCCTCACCGGTCTTGCCATCCCATTTAAATCTAGATTTGGTGTTAAATTTCTTGCCTACCTTGCCTCAGTTGATAATCTGTGTTGTTCATTATTTTTCTCTGTTCAAATTGTGATTTTGCCCACGCACCCAGAAAAACCACCATCATTTTATTAAAAACCCTTTGATCAGTTTACTAGCCTAATATCAGTGTTACCTTATTGGTCATCTCATCCATTGAAGATTTTACGAGATAGACCGGAGAGAGCCTTCTCCTGCCCCGTAGGGCTAGCTACGAGGCTGAATGGTTTGATGTAGCTTTGAGATTTGCCTTTCTCAGCCTGAGGTGAAATTTCAAACGCTAACAAAACGATCAACAGAAAACAAGCCAAGACAAGAGACACAAGATGTGGCAGCTAGCCAGGGACAAACCTCAATGCGGGGAAACCCTTTGATCAAATCTTCTTTATCTTCAATAGTTCAGCAGAGAGAAAATAGTACAAAATCAGAATTCTGTAATTTTATATCAGTAGTAGCAAACCCTAGATCAGCAAAGTCAAACTTGGTCAAATGAGTTGAAATTGACCTCCAATATGCTTGGTCAATTTTCGGTCAACTAGCCCTCGAAAAGCTTGAAGAAACAACCCTTGAACAGCCCCAAAAAAAACAGTCAGACTGCTACCCAAAACTAGGGCAGTCAATGCTAGTCAAACCTGTGGACATGTTGCCTCAATTTTTGTGCCAAAATTTGCGGCCTGCCTAGGAGAGGTATCCACACCAAAACCGCACCCTTGATGAGTCAACTCTTGGTCAACATAGGTCAAAGAGACCTTTAGCAACATCTGTGTCCTCCTTGCCCTAATGCGTCCTCCTTCCCATGTGTGAGCTGCTCCTTGTATAACCCAAAGCTAAGGAGAGAGAGAGAAGAATGAGTGAGATGAGATGATGAGAAAATGAATCAACCTCTCATGTATTTATATGATTCACTGGGCATGTGTGCCACACATTTAACTGTTGGCCGACCTTGACAATTTGTCAAGTAAATGCAAATAAATTCAAATCTCCATAAATACTTGTTGGAATCAAATGATCTTTAGATCCTACACCTCTCGACAAGAGGAATCTAGGAAAAATATTAGCTGCCATAAACGAGGTGACCCACATGGAGTTTGGCCCTAGTTGCCAATTTTAATAGTTACATAGGTAGTAGTAATGCCAATGGCAAATAGAATTAGCAAATACAAAACAACTACAAGCCTCAAGGCAATAGGTAGTTCATAAGTCATCAATTCTCATCATCAAAATCAGTATCACTGTACTCATCATCATGGTCACCACTGCTCTCCTATGTTGCATCCTTCTCCTCTATATCCAATGTCATCTTTGCATTTGCTACATCCTCCTAATCTGTATCCACTTCCTTTGCCCCTTCCCTATTGCCGTTGATTGAGCCATGAATGCTGTAAAAAAATAAAGAAAAAATGCACAAATTTGTAAAACAAATACGCATGAAAACTGCTGTAATAAAAATACAAAAAAAATAGAGAGAAAATGCACTTACCTGTTGGGCTTACCGGGTTGTGGAATTGGAGCATGTGTAAATGTCTTTGTGGCTAAGAGGAAAGAAATGGAAAGAGTGCCCAATGTTGGTGCGACAAAGGTGGCTTGTTGAAATTGGCAACTAGGGCCAAAAAACATGTGGGTCACTTTATTTATGACCGCTGATATTTTTCTTGGATTCCTCTCTCCGAGAGGTATAAGATTGATCTAAAGATCATCCGATTCCGACATGCATTCATGGAGATATGAATTTATTTGTATTCTTGACAATTTGTCAAGGTCGGCCAGCAAGAAAAAGAGTGATTTTCACCCCCAACTTAACCTCAACGTTGCATATAAAAGGAGGAAACCTTGTGACATCATTTCACCATCTAATCCTCACATCCTTCTCTCTCCTCACTTGATTGGGTACGCATAAAGGAGAATCATCTCTCACACTTGCAAAAGGAGGAAGTTTGATTTCTGTCTAGGGCTCCGTTGACCTAGTTTGACCAAAGCTGTGGGGTGACTTTTGGACAACGTTGACCAAGAGTTGACTCTTCTTGTTTGCAGATTGGGTTAGGTTGCCTCTCCTTGGCAGGCCACAGTTCTGAGCAGCTACTTTGACCACACTTTGACCCTGTGTTGACCAACGCTGACTATGAAAGAGCTGATCATAGGTTTGACCAGTGTTGAATGAAGTTTGACTGGATTTTCGGACTGTTTTGGGTTCACATTTCTTGTTGTTGGAGGCTGAGTTGACTAAGCATCGACCGGGATTGATTAGAGGTCAAATCTGACTTGTTTGACCAGCTTTGACTTTGCTGGTTATCGTTTTGTTGTCATAAAATTACAGAATTGTATATTTGTACTCTCTCTCTCTGTGCTGAATTATTGAAGAATATAAGAAGAATTGATCAAGGGTTTCCCCACATTGGGGTTTGTCCCTGGTTGGTGCCACATCTTGTGTCCTGTTGTCTTGGCTTGTCTTCTACTATTTATATTTATGTTCTATTTGCATTTTACTATCATGCTGATTTGATTGCTAATATGGAAATTGATATTGGCAAAATAAGAAATTTGAAGTAAATTGCTCTTAAGCATAGAACATACCAAAAATTAACATGGTATCAGAGCTGAGGTGAAGACAAAGCCCAAGCAAGAGTGAAAGAGAAATCACCGAAGACAGTTGGAAAGGACAAAAGGCTCAATGGGTTCCGCATCCCACTTCCCGGCCGAAGACAAGCTCCGCGAAAAGTCTGACTATCACGGATGGAAGATGTCTCTTGATCTGACATTGGAAGAACACGAAGTGTTGGACTATGTAAAGGGTAAAATCCCAGAACCTCCATCAAATGCACTGGCTGCTACAAAGAATAAGTACATTAAGGGTGAAGTCAAAGCGAAGAAGATTATCAGAGATTCCATTGACAAGCGTCTGGTGGCCTACATCTCCGATTTGAACACCTCCAAGGAGATCTATGACAGATTGGTAAGCATGTTTAAGGTTACTGATGCAAATCAAGTTTTGTTCCTCAAAAAATAAGTTGAAGGATGTTAAGAAGGGAAAGGACGAGGATATTCAATCCCACTTCTTAAGGATGACTGAGGTCAAGAATGATCTTCTATCGAAGGGAAGCTCCGTGAGAAGTCTGACTATCATGGATGGAAGATGTCTCTTGATCTGACATTGGAAGAACAAGAAGTGTTGGACTATGTGAAGGGTCAAATCCCAGAATCTCCATCAAATGCACTGATTGCTACAAAGAACAAGTACACTAAGGATGAAGTCAAAGTGAAGAAGATTATCATAGATTCCATTGACAAGCGTCTAGTGGCCCACATCTCCGATTTGAACACCTCCAAGGAGATCTACGACAGATTGGTAAGCATGTTTAAGGTTAGTGATGCAAATCAGGTTTTGTTCCTCAAAAATAAGTTGAAGGATATTAAGAAGGGAAAGGATGAGGATATTCAATCCCACCTCTTAAGGATCACTGAGGTCAAGAATGATCTTCTATTGATTGGAGAAGTCATTCCTGAGATGGAACTAACTATCACTACCCTTAGAGTGCTCCCATCCGAGTGGTATATATTTAGAACCACTCTTCTCAATAATGATCGAATTCTGGGGTTTGAAGAATTGATGTTGAGATGCATTTGAGAAGAGACAAGAATGGTTGAGCAAGAAATGCCTTCAAATAGAAGCAACCCCACTGCTTTCTCCTCTCATGTCAAAAGGAGAAATAATTCTGGGTCAAAAGGTCATTTGAAAGGTAATCCCAGATCTAAGGGTGGAAGGAAGGGAAGTTGCTTTGTTTGCAATAAATTTGGCCACTATGTGAGGGAGTATCCAGAAAAGATGAAGGACCTAGGACTGATGCACTACTTCCTAGGGTTGGAGGTTTGGCAAAAGCTAGGAGAAATTTTCCTATCTCAAGGAAAATATGTGGTGAAAATATTGGAAAGATTTGGGATGGTGGATTGCAAGCCCGTGACTATCCTAATGGAGCTTAACTTGAAGAAGTTATGTGGTAGTGTTGCTGGACCTGAATTGGGAAATGCCTTTGAGTATCGTCAACTCATAGGAGCACTGATGTTCTTGGTGAACTCTCGTCTGGATATGTGTTCTGCAGTCAACACATTGAGCCAATATATGGTTGAGCCTCATCACTCACATTAGATTGGTGCCAAGAATCTTCTGAGATATCTTCGAGGCACAATCACTCATGGACTGAGATACGATGTTGGAGATGTGATGCTGCATGGTTATTCTGATGTTGATTGGGAAGGCAATGTGGTGGATCACAAGAGCACTTCTGGGTGCTATTTCTCTTTGGGTTCTACTTCGATATCCTGGATGAGCAGGAAGCATAAGTCAATTGCTTTGAGTTGTTGACCTAGATTGTCATTGACGTCAATATGGCAATACTCTGAATGAGTAAATAATGATCTGAGGCCAAGGAGAAGTAGAGCAGATCTGTGAAGAAACAGGAGCAAGAAACCATGAGGAGAAACTAGAGGAAAGCCAAGACAGTCAAGCCATTGGAGAGAATATCAGAAGTCATAGGAGCTATCAGAGCAGAGAAAGCCACAGGAAAGCCAAGTATCGGAAACCACAGGAAAGCCAAGTAAGTGTGAGAGCGGGAGATTGAGGAGGAGCCATATTGGGAGTATCGCATGTAATATATGCCAAAGAAGTTAACAGAGGAGCCAAAAGAGCAAAGGAGAAGCCAAAAGAGCGGAGGAGTATATAATATTGGCAAAAATCAAGAAGACGGATGAAGAGTGAATGCATGTGGTTATATTCCAAAAGGCGGGTTTGTAATAGCGGTAGTGGTTTTCAGGTGGACGCTAGGCAACAAGTGGTATTTAGAGGAGAGCGCTCGATTCCATTAATCGAGCGACACGTAGCACGAGGGTGGAGAGAGAATACCGCCTTATCGGGCAGGTATTCTTCATGCTAACTGTGCACCTGAAATCTTTGATAGCCGTTGGATCTAGCGCGAGTTAATCTACGGTGGAGAATGAGCCTGATAAAGGTAAGCATTGATAAATGTGCCAAGGCTATGGAAAAGTGGAAAATGCAAGTTCCCGTGTGTGTGTATATTCCCATTATACGAGGGTTATAATAGAATTAAAGGGGATAAAGGGTTATGGGTTAAGTCTGCATTAACCAAAGTTAAGATTGGAGGAGTATATATATATTATATATATGCGATACAATACACGGGCCTGAGGATTCCATTGTAATACACTTTAAAGTCACATTGCATCTGCCATATCGCAAGCCTCTTTAAAGCCTTGCCACATTAAAATGCTGATTGTGATACGTATGCGGACCCGCTGCAACGTTATAACATGCCCTATTGTAATATTGCGTCCGTTGCAATATCGCAAGCCTTGTTAAAGTTTTTGCCACATTGAAACCCACCGATTGCAATATAATTGCGGACCCGCCTACACCATTATAGCATGGCTTAATCAAATGTCGCATCCGCGGTAATCACAATGTACAAAGGAATGTCAATCCAGGGATTGTGATAAGGGTATGGACCCGACGGACTTATTAATAACTATTTAATACCATATCGCATCCACTCCGTCGGCAATTTGAAATCGGCTATGTTATGTGAGAACCTCTGGAAGCGACGATTGCGATAAAAGGATGACGTGGCATGTGGGACCTCTATATGGCTATAGTCTCTTATATGGTTTCTGTGAACAATTAATGTATATTGTATGAATATTAATAAGGGCCTCTCTGATATTTTTTAATATGCAACACTATTGTAATTCAGCCTCTCTTCCACATTAACGTGTCCTGTATGTATTGATGGATTTGAAGAGACAGAGGAAGTCGAAGAGTGAGCGCAGAGGAAGCTGAAAGATCAAGCGAGAGTTGAGGAAGCCAAAGAGCCAGCAGAGAAAGGAAGCCAAAGGTCAGGGGTATCAGGAATATAAAACAGAGAACAAGGAAATTAGGGTAGCTGGCAAACTGTAAGAAAATAAAGGAAGCCGAAGCTCTAGCACAAATGGAAGGAACAGGAGGACAGAAGTAAGTCATAGGTCCAACAGGGCTGGGAGCAGAGAATTACAACCAAACGGACCCAGACAGTTTACAGTAGAAGGTTGGAGCCCTTGAGGTTGGTGCGTTAGAACTGAAAGGATTGGTGTCCTGGGAGTTGGTGCTCCTAAATTCAAGGTTGGTGCCTTGACAAGACAGAGTTGGTGCTCTGGAGGTTGGAGCCTCACAAAGAGTCCAAGTTGGTGCTTGGCAACTGAATGAAATCTATAATATATATATATATATATATATATATATATATATATATATATATATATATATATATATATATATATATTGTACTTGATTTATTGCAAAGATCACATTAATAAAAGCATCTATTCCTGTCATCTATTTCTGTGTTCCAAATATAAATGTTTTCAACTGATAAAATTAATACTTGAAAAAGAAATACTGATTCACCCCCCCTCTCAGTATTTCCAACAATTGGTATCAGAGCAGGCTTCTTCATATCAACCTAACAACTTGATGAAGGATTCTTAGTCATGATGAGAAATCAAGAAGTGTCAAGAAGACCTCCTCTGTTCGATGGCACAAATTTTGGTTTCTGGAAAAAAAGAATGTCCTACTACTTAATGTCCCCTAGACCTGAAGTTTGGCATTCGGTCTTAAATGAGTACATAACTCCTTCCACTCTTCCAACAGATCAAGACGAGAGGAAAGTCTACGTTGCAAATGCAAAAGCCTTAAACTCCATCACTAGTGGAATCACTGATTTTGAATTTACAAAAGTCATGAATTGTAACTCTGCCAAAGAAGTATGGGATAAGCTAATTAGCTTATATGACAGGGACTCCAAATTCAAGAAGGCAAAGCTTCAAACTCGTAGAAGGAAATTTGAAAGTCTGAAAATGGATGATGAAGAAGATATTGCATCATACTTTCTTCGAGTAGCTGAAGTGGTCAACTCTCTTAAAGGATTGGACGAAAACATTGAAGAAAGCACCATTGTTCCAAAGGTCTTAAGATCTCTCCCAGACAGATTTGACTCCAAAGTAAGTGCCATAGAAGAAGTGAAGGATCTAGATACTCTCAAGATGGATGAACTCCATGGAATCCTCATTGCCTACGAGATGAGAAAAGGTTGCCCAAGTTCCAAAGATGCAGCATTCAAGGCCTCAAAATCAAAAAAGGGGAAAGAAAAGAATGTCAGCAATGATGACTCCGACGTTGAATCCAAATTGGCACAATTTGTACGAAGACTGAAGAAAGGATCTAAGCTAAAAGGTAAATACCCTCTTATTTGTTTCAAATGTGGAAAAATAGGTCATTATGCTACAAAATGTCCTCATAAGCATGATAGTGATGATGAAGAAAATTCTAAAAGGATGGCATACAAAAAGAAAGGGTTCAATAAAAAGAATTTCCTCTCTAAGCAAGATGAGTCTTATGAAGATGAATTTGTAGTCATAAAAAAGAAATCAACTAACTAGTTCCCTCACCGCAAAGGAGGTAATGAAGAATCAGATGAAGAAAATGATCATGCTGGAAGCCAAGAAGTATTATTCATGGCATTCACAAATGATGATGACTCAGGGCTAGATGGAAACGTAGATGAATTGTTAATAAGTGTCATTGAAGAAAATGAGAAATTACGGAATAAAATCATTTCTCTCAAGGTAGAAAATGAGGAAATAAAAAGAAGGGAAGATCTCTTGAAAAATAAGCTAAAAGAAAAAGAAGAAGCTTGCGAAGAACGTGAAGCCGAAATAGTATCTTTGAGGAAGGAATTGGAGCAAGTTACAAAGGGTTGGAAAAGCTCTCAAATACTTGACACTATCCTAAATAATTAGAAACCTCAAGATGACAAATCTGGAATAGGTTTTAAAGGAGAATCATCAAGTGCTAAGAATAATGCGAAAAAGCTATGCCGATGTACTTTCCAACAACCCAAAAGAAGAAAGATTATATCATCAAAGGCTCATCCCAGATCCAAAGAATGAAGAGAGAGTAACTCCAAGGAAGAATGTTGATTTGAATCATGGATGTTACAACAAATACAAAATAGTATTTCATCAAAGGCCCATCTCAAATCCAAAGAATAAAGTAGGAGTAACTCCAAGGAAGAATGTTGACTCAAATCATGGCTATTACAACAGGTACAAAACTATCTTTTTTGGGCATTACTTTCATTGTAAAAATTTTGGTCATCAAGCTAGACATCGTATGGCTCATAAGAATGACACATCAAAATTGAAGGATCAAATAAACAAACCATATGGCCCCAAAGGGCAAGGACAAATCAAAACCTACAATTCTTTTGATCCCTTGGTCAAATTTGATCTGATTTGTTCATTATGTAACAATAATGGACACAATGAACAAAATTGCCCATTCAAAAGAGGAAAAGCAAGAAGTGAGAATCCCAACACGGATAAATGTGGCCTAGCTCATATGTGCTCAAAATGATGAAAATCATTGGTTTGTGGATAGTGGGTGCTCCAGACACATGACAGGGGACAAAAGGAAGTTTGTCTCATTGAACAAAAAGGAAGGAAATGTATCTTTTGGAAGTGGATCTGCCAAAATTGCTGGAAAATGAACTATTACTCTTATTAATGGAAAAGGAAAAGCTCAAAATGCTTTGCTAGTAAATGGGCTCAAACACAACCTCCTGAGTGTTAGCCAAATCTGTGATCAAGGACATAATGTTGTCTTTAGCACCAAAGACTGTGAAATAAGGAACTCTTCCTCAGGGGAACTTGTGGCGAAAGGGGTTAGAACACCAGACAACATCTACATTTTGAACAAGATTCAAGAAGACAAATGCTACTTAAGTCAAATAGATGAAAGTTGGTTGTGGCACAAGCGACTTGGACATACAAGCTTCAATAACTTGATCAATATCAACAAGATTAAAGCAGTACGAGACATTCCAAAGTTATTCAAACTGAATCAAGGAATATGTGGTCCATGTCAACATGGAAAGCAAACCAGAACCAGCCACAAGACCAAGGATTTTTCTACATCAAAGCCTTTGGAGATCATCCATGCTGATTTATGTGGACCAACTAGAACTCTGGCACTCCAAAGAGAAAGGTACTTTGCTTTATTTGTTGATGACTATATTAGAATGATGTGGATATATTTTATAAAATATAAATCCGAAGCATTTGAGTGTTTTAAGAATCTTAAAGTTCTTGTAGAAAATGAAAAGGATTCAAAGATTAAATGCCTCAGAACAGATAGAGGGGGAGAATTGACATCAAAAGAATTTAATGAATTCTATAAAATACATGGAATTAAAAGAGAATTCTTTGCTGCCAGAACACTGAAGCAAAATGGGGTAGTTGAAAGAAGAAACCGAACAGTTCAAGAAATGGCTAGAACAATGTTAATAGCAACTGACTTACAGCCAAAATTCTGAAGAGAAGTAGTCGGGACAGTTGTCTATACCCTGAATTGAACTCAATTAAGACTAAATAATGAAAAGACTCCTTATGAACTATGGAAAGGAAGACCTACTTCAGTAAAATATTTTAAGATTTTTGGAAGCAAGTGCTTCATAAAAATCAATGATGGCTTACTAGGGAAATTTGATTCTCGGGTTGACGAAGGGATCTTCCTTGAATATTCTACACGGAGCAAAGCCTACAAGTGCTACAATAACCGATTATGGAAAATAGTGGAAAGCATTGATGTGAAGATTGATGAAGACCTTCCAGAGAAAGAAATTGAAGAACATGAAGTTGATCCTCTCATTGAAGAAGAACCTAAAGAAGAAGGAAAAAATCAAGAAATACCCAAGGAAAAAGAACCATCTCAAACTCCTTCAAAGATGAAACTTCTCCAAAAATATCACCCGGAAGAGCAGATTATTGGCAATATAGATGAAGGGATGCAAACCCGAAGAAGGATGACAAATACATCATAGAAAAATGATATTACTCTTCTATCCATGATAGAACCAGAAACATTTACTCAAGCAAGTAAGGATCCTCATTGGGTAAAAGCCATGGAAGAAGAAATGTCTCAAGTTGAGAAGAATGAGACATGGGAACTGGTACCTTGTCCAAAGGACAAAAACATAATAGGAACCAAGTGGGTGTTTAAGAACAAAATGAATGAAGATGGAAAAATCATTAGAAACAAGGCAAGGCTTGTTTGTAAAGGCTATTCACAAATTGAAGGAATTGACTTTCAAGAAACATTTGCACCAGTAGCTCGTGTGGAAGCTATCAGGATGTTCTTGGCATTTGCTTGCTCAAAAGGATTCAAAATCTATCAAATGGATGTAAAATCAACATTTCTGAATGGGGAACTCAAGGAAGAAGTCTACATGGAGCAACTAGAAGGGTTTAATCTAACAGAAGGAAAAGACTTTGTTTGTAAGTTGAAAAAGGCCTTATATGGGTTGAAACAAGCTCCTAGAGCTTGGTACGCAAGATTGGATCACTATCTACAACAACAAGGCTTCAAGAAGGGGGTGTCAAGAAGTAATCTCTACATAAAGACAGACGAGGATAAGTTATTAGTCACACTTGTTTATGTTGATGATCTGAATTTTGCTAGTAATAATGATGAGATGAGCCATGAGTTTTCTCAAAATATGTCAAAAGAGTCCGAGATGTTAATGATAGGAGAGTTATCTCACTTCCTTGGACAAGTATCTCAAACCACGGCATGCATGTTTATATCTCAAGCCAAATTTCTTAAATACATGCTTAAAAGATATGGAATGGAAGACTGTGCACCCATGAGCACACCTATGAAAACAAGTTGCAAATTGAGCAAAAATGATGACTCCCCTCCGGTAGATGCAACTCATTACAGGTCAATAATTGGAGCCCTTTTGTACTTAACTGCTATGAGACCCGACATTATGCAAGCAGTAGGAATGGTGGGAAGATTTCAATCAGCTCCTAAACAATCCCATTTGTTGGCTGTGAAAAGAATTCTTGGATACCTGAAAGGAACTCCTGATTTCGGTCTCTGGTACCCTAAGAGCTCAACTCTTACTTTGACTGCATACACCAATGCTGGTTGGGCCGGAAGTGTCGATGATCGGAAAAGTACTAGTGGAAATGCATTCTTCCTGGGAGACTGTTTAGTATCTTGTCTCAACAAAAAACAGACATCCATATCACTATCTATAGCTGAAGCCGAGTATATAGCTACCACAGATTGTTGTACTCAAATACTATGGATGAAGGAAGCTCTAAAACATGTCAACATAGGTACAAATCAACCAACTACCATCTATTGTGAGAACACGAGTGCGATCAACCTCAACAAAAATCCAGTGATGCACCCAAAGACCAAAATATACCACTCAAGTATCATTTCCTTTGTGAACAAGTAGCTAAACAAAACACATCTTGGAACATATCAATACTAAGGAGCAGATAGCTGATATTTTCACAAAACCTCTTCCCCAAGAAGCATTTGAACATCTTCGTCAAAAGATGGGAGTTATCTCTTTAGCATCATTTAAGTTGATTCATAAAAATGTTGCAGGACAGAGGGAGTAGTTCGATAGGGGGAGTCCCTGAGCACTCCTTTGTCATTGATGTCAAAGGGGGAGAGAAGAAGAACATTGCCATTAATAACAAAGGGGGAGATTGTTGACCTAGATTGTCATTGATGTCAATATGGCAATATTCTGGATGAGTAAATAATGATGTGAGGCCAAGGAGAAGTAGAGTAGATCCGTGAAGAAACAGGAGCAAGAAGCCATGAGGAGAAACCAGAGGAAAGCCAAGACAGTCAAGCCATTGGAGAGAATATCGAAATTCATAGGAGCTATCAGAGCAGAGCTATCAAAGCAGAGAAAGCCACAGGAAAACCAAGTATCGAAAGCCACAGAAAAGCCAAGTAAGTGTAAGGGTGGGAGATTGAGGAGGAGCCATATCGGGAGTATCGCATGTAATATATGCCAAAGAAGTTAACAAAGGAGCCAAAAGAGCGGAGGAGTATATAATATCGACAGAAATCAAGAAGACGGATGAAGAGTGAATGCACGTGGTTATATTCCAAAAGGCGGGTTTGTAATAATGGTAGTGGTTTTCGGGTGGATGCTAGGCGGTAAGTGGTATTTAGAGGAGAGCGCCCGATTCCATTAACCGAGTGACACGTAGCACGAGGGTGGAGAGAGAAAACCACTTTATTGGGCGAGTATTCTTTGTGCTATTTGTCCACCCGAAATCTCTGATAGTTGTTGGATCTAGCGCGAGTTAATCTACGGTGGAGAATGAGCCTGATAAAGGTAAGCATCGATAAATGCGCCAAGGCTATGGAAAAACGGAAAATGCAAGTTCCCGTGTGTTTGTGTATATTCCCATTATATGAGGGTTATAATAGAATTAAAGGGGATAAAGGGTTATGGGTTAAGTTTGCACTAACCAAAGTGAAGAACGGAGGAGTATATATATATTATATAGATGCAATACAATACACAGGCTTGAGGATTCCATTGTAATACACTTTAAAGTTACATCGCATCCGCCAGATCGCAAGCCTCTTTATAGCCTTGCCACATTAAAATGCCAATTGTGATACGTATGCGGACCCACTACAACGTTAAAACATGCCCTATTGTAATATCGTGTCCATCGCAATATCGCAAGCCTTGTTAAAGTTTTTGCCACGTTGAAATCCGTTGATTGCGATATAATTGCGGACCCGACTACACCATTATAGCATGGCTTAATCAAATGTCGCATCCGCGGTAATCGCAATGTACAAAGGAATGTCAATGCAGGGATTGCGATAAGGGTATGGACCCGACAGGCTTATTAATAACTGTTTAATACCATATCGCATCCGCTCTGTTGGCAGTTGGGAATCGGCTATGTTATGTGCAAACCTCCAGAAGTGACAATTGCGATAAAAGGATGACGTGGCATGTGGGACCTCTATATGGCTATAGTCTCTCTTATATGGTTTCCATGAACAATTAATCTATATTGTATAAATATTAAAAAGGGCCTCTTTGATATTTTTTAATATGCAACACTATTGTAATTCGGCCTCTCTCCCACATTAACGTCTCTATGTGTATTGATGGATTTGAAGAGACAGAGGAAGCCGAAGAGTGAGCACAGAGGAAGCTGAAAGATCAAGCGAGCGTTGAGGAAGACGAAGAGCCAGCAGAGATAGGAAGCCAAACGTTAGGGGTATCAGGAATATAAAACAGAGAACAAGGAAAGTTTAGGGTAACTGGCAAACTGTAAGAAAATAAAGGAAGTCGAAGCTCTGGGAGAAATGGAAGGAACAGGAGGACAGAAGTAAGTCATAGGCCCAACAAGGTTGGGACCAGAGAATTACAACCAAACATATCCAGACAATTTACAGCAGAGGGTTGGAGCCCTTGAGGTTGGTGCCTCGGAACTGAAAAGATTGGTGTCCTGGGAGTTGGTGCTCCTAAATTCAAGGTTGGTTCCTTGACAAGACAGAGTTGGTGCTTTGGTGGTTGGAGCCTCACAAAGAGTCCAAGTTGGTGCTTGGCAACTGATTGAAATCATATATTTATATATATATATATATATATATATATATTGTACTTGATTTATTGTAAAGATCACATTAATAAAAGCATCTATTCCTATGTTCCAAATATAAATGTTTTTAACTAATAAAATTAATAATTGAAAAAGAAATATTGATTCACCCCCCCTCTTAGTATTTCCAACGCACCGCTGAGACCGAATACATAGTTGCGAGTATGGCCTCATGTGACGCTGTTTGGTTGAGGAAGCTCTTCAGTGAGTTGTTTGGAAATGTGCTGGATACCACCATGATCCTCTGCGACAACCAAAGTGGCATCCGATTATTAAAGAATCTTGTATTTCATGATCGCTCCAAGCACATCAATATCAAGTACCATTTTATCTGGGATATGGTACAACAAGGAGCAATAAGGCTCCATCACATTGCGACTAATGAGCAGGTCTCCGACATTCTGACAAAGCCCCTAAGAAAGGTCAAATTCTTGACTTTCCAAGAACAACTAGGAGTCATGGAGAGACCCTCTTATGAGGGTCCTGTATGATATGGACATTGAGCTCTAGGAGCTCCGGGGGGCTTGGGGTACTTCTTGGAGCGATGAGCAACCATAGGGTGAGTGATTTAGCCTTCCCCTAGTGGTTTGCTATGTACAAGGTGAGTGGTTCAACCTTCCCTTGTGATACCCCATGGCGACATGTAGGCAGGATGAGTGGTTCATCCTTCTCCTGCTGAGACATCCTACCCATGCAGTCTGGGACTCATGGGAAGTGCCTCTCATTTGGCCAATGAATAGGGAAATGAGGATAGGGACCATAGTACTATCGATGGACGCATCGTGTACTACCGTACTCCCTATGCTAGGATGATATTGATCTGGAATCAATTGGAATTGACTTCGGGTCAGTAAGAGTGGTATGAGACACTGTCTTTTATCTGGGACTGACTTTGGGTCAATAGAGAATGGTATGATACATTTTCGATCACTTTTTTTTCTTCATAGTTCAGTAGAGCAGAGCAAAGCAGTGCATTCATGGCAGAGATAGTACCGACTGACAGATGGATTAGCAGATGGAGTTCTCCTTAGTTGAGAGGGAGTGTTAAAATTGGCAACTAGGGCCAAACTCCATTTGGGTCACCTTATTTATGACAACTGATATTTTTCTTGGATTCCTCTCTCTGAGAGGTGTACGATTGATCTAAAGATCATCCGATTCCGACATGCATTCATGGAGATATGAATTTATTTGTATTCTTGAAAATTTGTCAAGGTCGGCCAGCGAGCAAAACAATGATTTTCGCCCCCAACTTAACCTCAACGTTGCATATAAAAGGAGACCTTGTGGCATCATTTCACCATCTCATCCTCACATCTTTCTCTCTCCTCACTTGATTGGGTGCATGTAAAGGAGCAACATCTCTCATATGTGCAAAAGGAGGAAGTTTGATTTCTGTCTAGGGTTGTGTTGACCTAGTTTGACTGAAGCTGCAGGGTGACTTTTGGACAACGTTGATCAAGCATTGACTCTTCTTGTTTGCAGATTGGGTTAGGCCGCCTCTCCTTGGCAGGCCGCAGTTCTGGGTAGCTACTTTGACACCACTTTGACCCTGCATTGACCAACGTTGACTATCAAAGAGCTGACCGCAGGTTTGACCAGCGTTGGTTGAAGTTTGACTGGATTTTCGGATTGCTTTGGGTTGACATTTCTTGTTGTTGGAGGCCGAGTTGACTGAGCATTGACCGAGATTGATTAGAGGTCAAATCTGACATGGTTGACCGGCTTTGACTTTGCTGGTTAGGGTTTTGTTGTCATAAAATTACAGAATTGTATATTTGTACTATCTCTCTCTCTCTGTTGAATTATTGAAGAATATAAGAAGAATTGATCAAGGGTTTCCCCACATTGGGGTTTGTCCCTGGTTGGTGCCACATCTTGTGTCCTCTTGTCTTGGCTTGTCTTCTATTGTTTACGTTTATGTTCTATCTGCATTTTACTATCATGCTAATGTGATTGATAATCTGGAAATTGGTATTGGGCTAATAAGAAATTTGAAGTAAATTGCTCTTAAGCGTAGAACATACCAAAAATTAACATGGCTGCATCATCTAAAAAACAAGAATGAGGATCCCCTTCCATTCTTGAGGAAAAACAACAACAAATTTTCATTTGAGAGTTCTAGTGGGGGTGTATGTCAAGCAACAAAAAGAAAGGCAGTGGCACTCGGTGCAATCGACAAGATATTTCAGTAAGAGAGATGAAAAGAGCTTGATATCACCATTGCCTTATTTTTGTATCCGAACTTCATATCATTTAATGTTGCACGATCACCTTTATTTATTGAGATGTGCTGAGCTCTAACTCAAGGGGCTCCATCAGGGTATGTGCCTCCTAGGTCAGAGAGGCTTAAAAACACATTGTTGACCAAGGCAAAGAAAGAGGTGGATAAAATGCTTGAGCCTATTAAATCAACATGACCAACATTTGGGGTTAGTATTATTTCTGATGGATGGACAGATTTAGCATGCCACCCACTAATCAACTTCATGGTGTCTTCCTTGAATGGATCAGTTTTCTTGAAATCGGTGGATGCACTTGGAAAATACAAGGATGCACAATATATGGATGAGTTGTTCATTAAAGTTATTGAAGATGTAGGTGTTTATTCTTGTGTGCAAATCATTACAGACAATGCAGTTGTTCGCAAGGTTGCTGGCCTGATTATGGAAGGTAAATATCCACAAGTATTTTGGATGGCTTGCATTGTCCATTCCTTGAATTTAGCGCTTAAAACTATTGCTTTTGATGTTGTTGATTTGGGATAGCATCGGATGTGCTGTAAGCCTCAAATTTTGTAGGGAGGCTTGGGCACAGGTATTCCAAAGAACCCAAAAAGCGTTTTGGTAAATTTCACCCAAAAGTGATTCTATTAAAATAATTAATATTTTTAATGGGTTTCCTAAGTCTAAACTTGGAAAAATTAAAATATTGACGGGTATTAATCTGATCACGAGTGAAACTTCTAGAAAAAGCCACGGATCAAGCCAAAATGATCTGAGCCTTTGATTATGTTTTAATCTAGGCCGTTGGTTGTCCAACATGAAGATATAAGAAGGGGTTTGAGGGTCATTTGGAAAATACACAAAGAGAGAGAAATTGATTTTCTGAAGTGAGAAGTTTTCAGGAGGAAAAATCTATTGAGGAAATCTCTTGCAGTTGAGGGGCAGGGATAGCAGCGTCTAGAGAGAGAGATTCTCAGTTGGAGATACATTGGCAGAGAGAGGCAGTAAGTGATCCAGAAGCCTTGATGCAGGGCCAGAAGGGCCATTCAGAAGTGACGCAGAGGTAGAGAGAGAGTCGAAAATCAGAGCAGAGGGTCAGTTTCAGCGGCCAGAAGGCGGGGTGGGAGACTGGGAGGCTGAGAGTAGTGACTCTGGGCTTGTTACACAGTAATTTGTCACTGTCCTCATCTCAGTCCCTCTGCTGTGTCATGTATCAAATATACATGTCCATATCTTCCCACTTATGCAAAAAGATTAAACAGTGCTCTTTGATGTTGAAGACTAACCCTTTTTTCCTAGGTTTCTGCATCGTCGCTAATAAGCCATTAAAATGTGCTACGATCCCTTGTCATGAACAGTATCGTCGCAGGGGTACACGTGTTTCCAACGATGGTCGATTTTAGGGCTCGGCGCGAGGCTCCCAGCTATTTATTGTGACGATTCATCTGAATGCATTGCCTCCTTGTGATGTCATCGCTGAGCCTTAGTTCATGACCTGTGACGACCCAGATTTGGCGAATTTGTTGAAATAGTCAGCCTTCTGGGTGTTTCTAGAGCTGGTTGTTGGGTCATTTTGGATCGCATTTCCTCCTCTGGGATGGTGGTTCCACCTCTTGTGCAACTTCCCTTGAGGATAAGCTCCCTCTCCCTCATTTCATGGAGACTCCTCCTATAAAATCACTCACCATTGCTATGATCTGCTAGTTCTTTAGTGCTGGAATTAGTGCTTGCTGGTTCTTTTGAGTTTGGTTCGAAATTAAGTGGATAGCTTTGGTGTGAGTGTGGCAAGTGTGGGATTGCTAATAGTTGATAAGAGGTTGTGGAGTATCTTTAGCTTTGCATGAGGGCTTGATAGAGAGAGAGAGCCATTGTCCTATTGGGAGATCCATTCTTAAGAGTGAATACTTGAAGGTACATACTGACTGGACCCTCCGAGAAGACTTACGACGTCAAGGCATGGTTGTAAGTTTGCTCTTGTTTCATTTTTAATACAAGCAGTGACGATTTCCTATATCTTGTGTATAATCTACTTGATAGCTTGTGACTTCTTGACTTTACAAGTAAATATATCATTATTGTTTTCGATAATGTGCTCTGTTGTTTTCTGTGGTGTTTCAAGTTGATTTCTCATTGAGGAGAAAGAAACGGAAGATGGAGTAGCGCAACGAAAACTTCATCAACCACCGGTTTGAGGTAGGTCCTCTAACGATGACTATTTAAGGGAATTGATTGTTGTTTTGTCTTTGCTGTGACTAGACCCACTCTAGGGTTAGAGGGGTTGCCTCTGTCCGCAGAGGGAACACTTTCCTTTATCACAAGTTGACGACTCCGCTAGGGAGTCCTTTGTATGTTTTCTTCTTGTTTACCCTTGATTTGTTTTTTGTTTTAGTGTCTCTTGGATTTTGGGGGTTTGCACCTTCAGTTTTTGGATTGCCTTGGTCTATCTGGGAATTCCTCTTACTATCTGGAAGAGTAGCTTGGTGTTTGTTTGGGAGTTTTCACTTGTTTTTCCTTGCTTTTAAACTCGTTGCTGGAAAAAGTTTGACAGCTGCGACGACGTTGCCTTGTTCTTGTTTTGTAAACTTGTGCGTCGCTGATACCCGGTCGTACAGTCGCAACTATTCTTGAAATTGGCCCATCGCGGAAGATAGGTGTACTCCTGCGACAACGTCGCTCTGTTGCTGCGTTTACCCTTGTGAATATTGCCTTATCGTCACAAGTTGCTGGTTAGAGACCCATGACGATTCCTGTGCAAGTTGTTTTTACAACTTTGTCCCCTGAAACCATCAGTCTTGCTTATCCCCTGCTGTTTTCTCTCTCCCATCAGCTTGTTTTAGTTGCTTTCGCTGAGGCTTATTGCTTGTTGGCTTCATTCGAGTGAATCTTGTCTCTTTAGCCTTGTGACCTAGCTCTTTTTAGTTTTTCGAACCATTTGTCTGGGTTGCTTGTCTATCCAAGGTTCATCCGCAACCATCTTATTGATTTGCTTGAAGTTTTTTGCCACTTGTTTTGCTGGTTGATTTTTAGTGTTGATTCTTGAAACAATTTCTTATGATCGATTCGGTTTCTTCACTACCAAGCATAGATTACAATTGTTTGGATTGTGTTATCACAAAATCTGTCTTTGAAGGGGCTGCTAATTAGATAGACTCTGTGTAACTGTTTCAGACCAATCTTTGGACTAAGGATTAGCCTCCCTAGCCCGAGAGGGCTCTCTCTAAGAAAAATATTGATTTTTGTTTGTTGATAAGAGGGCTAACTCTAGAAAAGCAAATTAAATAAACAGGCTGGCTGGACAGACATTACAAATACTTCCATTGGGCTTATGGAGTTGATTCTATTCAATAAAATATAACATTGTTCATGCATAGAAGTCAGGGCAGCAATGTTTAAATACTCAAAACATCATACCATAGAAACCTCAGTTTACAAATACACACAGGAAGTCAGAGCAGCATAAGTGAATTCTGA
>APFE031509447.1:118451-149760 GCA_000404065.3 Pinus taeda | reverse complement strand
CTCACCAGGGACCAAGTTCAGCACAAGTTTCCTCATCTCATGGAGGAACTCAACGCAATGGGGACCATTGCTTCCTAAGGGGGGAGGAATGATCCAGGTGGATATTGGTGGCCACCTGCCAAGTCCATCTGGACCCCCATCATTGTTTCTCTCAGCATTTTCAGTTTCCTTAATTGTAGCACAACTTACTATTTTTAGCAGTTTTTCGGTCCTGAACTTCCGGAGCCGTTTTGAGGCCCTAAACGACGTTTTTTGGGAAATCTGGGGGCAACATGGGTCCACGGACCGATGTTGCCCTCCCTAAAGTGGTAGTTCTCGGATAGATCTTTCTAATGAGCTATCGTACGCGTCAAACAGAGATCATATGCCAAAGTTACGACCCCGGGAAATTGTTGTACCAATTTACCCAAAACGGGGCCCACAATTTGGCGTTTCATCTTCTAAGGGTCGGTTTTGGAATGTGAAGGGTTTTCCATTGTTTCTCAATAATAAATAGGCCTTTGAGCCTCATTGTAACACAGTTCCGAACAGTTCAGAGGCATGTAGCCGCACATCTCTTCTCAGAGATAAGCTACCATCGCCCTAGCTGGGTTATTTCCATTTCTGGTTGTAAGCATATTTAGGTATTTTCCATTAATGAAATGAAGTATTATTTCCGCTGCATATTTGTGTATATGGTTATCTCTGTATTTTATTGCGTTCTTGTTTAAATCCGGATCAATGAACAAGATAGCAAGGCATGAATTTGACAAAATTTACAGGTCCGCAAAAGATGTTCAAGAAAATAGCATTTCGTAAAAATCTTTAGCCGTTATTTTTGCACATTGTTTTGCTAAGCCATTTTCATGAAATCTTCTAAATCTAAAAAAAAATTGAAGAGAATGTTTAGTGGAAATGCAACCTGCTTGGCTGAGAGCGGCCCGTCTTTTTGCACAAGTCGCAAGACGACCTTCACTTTGTCTTTACCGCATCCCTGTGAATCCTGTTTTCTCGCCATCTGTCGGGTTCAACGATTGTTGCTCGGACCGATCCCCCGGTGGGAGTCATGGAATGAAATAACTCTCTTCCTTGCTGGCTCCAACTAAAAGCCAAGCTTTCCGAAAACATGGTAGATACGCTATAGGACACCTACGAGCCCGACTTTCCAATGACATGGTAAATGCATTACAGCAAAACTAGAAGGATATGGTAATGCAAATGCAAAGGCGGAAACAGATTGGAAAGCATGTAACCTCAAGCTCGACAGGGCCATTCCTGTAGCCTTAGAAGAAACTGTCGTTCCAGAAATTACAAGGAATCGGATCATCCACACGACCTAAAATAAAAACCTCCCTGGCTTCAATAAAATTAGTCGACTGAACTTGAGCGTGTCAAGTAAATTTCAACCGACCGAACTTGACCTTATGTGTCGAGGAAAGCTCGCACAAACTGGGCAGACATTAGGAAAAAGTGACATCTTTCATAGTTCTGCTTCCGTGGCATGGTGGTGCCCTGCAATATAAATTAGGGGGTTCATTCAAACTCCGCGAGTAGAGGATATCTCATACAATACCACAATGGGCAAACAGCTGCTGCACGCCTATGAGATTCAACCTGAAATACAACTATGGCCGTTAACATTCACCTCCTATTCCTTAGGTTTCGTGACTTATGCATTTTAACTAAACAGGCACAAGCTTCACTCAAATCAAAACTTAAAAGGACTGCCATGTACCGCTGCTTGATCCTGGTCTTGACGCGAAACTCCATACCGCTCAGCGACATTTTTAGAGGTGATACCCATGGGCAGAAGACAATCTTATGCTTGTTTGAAAATTAACCTATCGCATGGCACGACACCAGAGCCATTAGTGCCCTTCACAAGATCAAGAACTCACATATATGCTTCAGGGAGGTAAGTTATGTAGACAATAGCAAGCTATATAAAACACAAATATAGGAGATGGGCAGAAATGTCAAACTGAAAATATTGAGAGAGTCGGAAGCCTTCTGTTTACAACATTATTAACTTTCACTGATGCTTACCCTTGAATTGACAGAGCCTTCCCACGCCATAGGGTTTACAGTCATTGACTCCAATCCTGCACCAATGCCTGAAGCCGACAGATTGAAATCAGAAACTTATCTAAATCCAAACTTGCTATGTTTAATCCAGTGATAGCAATTACACATTTTCATACCAATGTCATAAAAACCGGCTTTAATTGCAGCTGCAACATCTGCAACAGCTTGGAGACCTGAAGAACATTGTCTATTGACAGTCCTGACAGGTACAGTCTCTGGAGAGAGGACATGGTAAGCCCTTGGGCGGTTTCCTAGTTTTGATACTTGAACTGCTGCTTTTTCATTGGTCTAGGCCATCTCCAATTACCTGGTTCGGGATAGCACATTCAAACTCCGCGAGTAGAGGATATCTCATACAATACCACAATGGGCAAACAGCTGCTGCAATTCGAAGACAAGAACACTGCTGAAAACTAGTTACTTGAATTGCTGCTTTTTCATTGGTCTAGGCCATCTCCAACTACCTGGTTCGGGATAGCACGAGGAGATGCTGGTTAAGCTAGTTTGCTCTCCGCCATGGGGCTTGCTGGTTAAGCTCCTTGCGGATGGATAACTATAGTCGACGGATGCTGGCTTAACTTTCGAAAGTAGTCGACGGATGTTGGCTTAACTTTCGAAAGGCTGTTTGGAGACATGATTGATGCTCGGACCATGGGTGCCTAGTGGGAAATGCATGCACTGCTACTGACACGTGAAATCCATGCAAAAGGCTATGTTGTCAGTTCCGTCGATTTGTGTATGCTTGCCTGGATTTGAAGGGGCCCACATATAAATATAGCTTATGTGTTGTGTCCTAGTCCTATTGCTATGTTCTAATCTGTATTCTCATACAATTATGAATAGCTTGTTCAATCATATACAGTTATGTTTAGAGTCTATTTAAAACATTATAATGGCGGTGGCGGTGATTTGATATTGATTCTACGAAACGTAATTACTAACGCTCGTTTCATTTTCCGATTTCCTTTTAATCTGTTTTATTAATTAATCTTGCACATGAATCTTGTTAAGCTTGACCAAACTTCTAACGCATGGCTTTGTGCTTGCCGAAGTTTGAAGCTTGATAATTAACAAGCACTAAACCAGAACCCGGTAATCCTTCCTCAATTTCTTTAGTTTTAATTATCTTCATATTTTCCAAATTTTCTTTTCATTGTTTCATTACTTTTATTTATACTTGCATTTGTTACAATTGTGCAAACTCAAATCAATATTTGCTTTTACACCCGAAAAGTTCTGTTGACAAGCATGTCCAGCAAATCTGGAAAGGCCCAAAATCGGGGCAGCCAAATGGTAGTAGAAGCAGTGGCAAACCACAGAACAATCACAACATTGTGTTCCAAAGACACAGTCTTAGCTAGGGCCTGAGACAGTCATGGTTAGCCGGTTTTGGTTTAGTTGGCTGTCCGCTGAAACCCAGCTTTTCGCCCCACAAGCGAGCAAGCCACAACTAGACACTAGACCTCCGCTTTGCAGGGACTAGCTGCTACGCAGTCGACCTTGTTACACTTAGGTTCCAATACTTAAATGAATTACACGTTCTGAAATTTACTTTGAATATAGAATCAAAGCATATATGTTGGTATTTTACCTATAGATATAAGGGAAACAAATGATAGTAATTCTATGAAGAGGTTGATGTATAAAATATCATTACTCGAGAGAATGAATATATCATTTTTTGGGAACTAAGCTCATTTTTATTAATTAGACATAGTATGAAATTGTTAGACCTTTAATCTATAAAGAGGTTTCCTTTAAACATGATTATTGGTTATCTATTCTATCAACTCTAAGGAGTAAAAATAATACTCAATATTGTAATTGCAGTGAACAAACCAACTTAACTTAATTTTATGTTGTAGTTAACAAACCAACTTAATTTTATTTTATATTGTAGTGAACAAACCAACTTAATTTTATATTGCATTTTTTCTATTTTGAGTATATATTTTGCAAAATATTTTTTATGATTTAAAATTGGTTTTGCAAAATATTTTTTTATGATTTCCCAATCGCATAGTCTAATGAGATGGAGGAGTTGCCTGGAAAATTATGGAAATTCCAGTTATATTTAGAGAAAATCCAAGTTATAGTTGTTAAACTTCAAAATTTTAGGTGTCTTACACGTTTTTTATGGTGCTGAATCTATTTCCACCATCAAAAACACGATTCAAACACTGTCTCTACAAAAAAATTTTAAATTTTTTTAAACTCCCTTCTAGCCACTTTTAGCCGTGGTTGAGCCATATACTGGTTGTATGTATGTATTCCCTTTTTATGAGCCTATGTGAATGTTTGACCGACTTTTGCGTAAATATTACGATAATGAAGTTATATTTGAAAGATTAATATTACAACGGGGTGCTCTATGATTATGAATTTTTGTAGGAAGCCACGCAGAAACTTCCATCATGGATGCCACGTGGAATGGAGTAATCGCTCTAAATGTTGTGGTAATTAGGTTGATAGCTATACTACGTGTGATCCATGATTTTTGTAGGAAGCCACACAGAAACTTCCATCATGGATGCCACGTGGAATGGAGTAATGGCTCTAAATGTTGCCGTAATTATGTTGATAACTATACTACGTGTGGTCTGTGATTTTTGCAGGAAGCCGCGTAGAAACTTCCATCATGGATGGACGTGGAATGGATTAATACGCTCTAAATGTTGCCGTAATTATGTTGATAGATATACTACGTTTTCTCATCCAACAACTTCACAGTTGGGGAGTTATTAGAAATGTTATGAATGAACGTAGCTGCTGATACATCTTTTTCAAATAACATGAAAAAGACACATAACACATATGACATTTGATGCGCATCTGAAATTGGTGGTTTACTCGGTACTGTTAATGTCAGAAGGAGATGTCCGGGAGAAAAAAAAAAAAAAATCATATTCACCTTGTTATTGAAAAAAATTGAAAAAAATATAATTAATATTCACTTTATTATTTAATATTTAAATGTCGTAATGTTGATGTTACAATAATATTTAAAAAATTATAAAAATAACTAATATTTAGTTTGTTATTTATAAAGTAATAACTAATATTTAGCTTGTTATTTTTAACTTTATATTAGGTAAAATAGTAGGAGAATAATTTTATTTTTGTATGATTTTATTAATGTAAAGAATGATTTTATTAATGTAAAGGATTCAAAATAGAAAAAAATGCCCTAGTTTAATTAGCTGGAAGAATTGTTTGGAAAGTTATAGAAATTCTCGTTATATTTAGAGAAAATTTGGCAAGGATCCTTGTAAATCCAAGTTACAGTTGTTAAACTTCAAAAAGTGTTTTGGATGTTTTTGATGGTGCTGAATCCATTTCCACCATCAAAAACACCATTCAAACACTGCCTCTACAAGTTTTTTTGAATTTTTTTTGCCTGGATTCCCACCACTTTTCAATTCCTCAGCTAGTTAGAAGACTCCCAAAAAAATGAAAATTAAAAAAAATGAAAATTAAAAGTTAATAATTTTTTTAATCACAAAATATTAAAAATATTTTAATTGTTTTTCTTATATATATATATATATATATTTTAAATTTAAGTTTTTAACAACATTATATATTAATATAATTATAACAATAACATTTATATATTATCATTAATAATAATACATTACATATAAAAGCGATTACTTACTCTAATAAATAAATATATGATGCGATTTTCTTTTGCATTAATCACATTATTAAGGGAATTGGTCGCTCTATTAACCAAAAAATTAAAGAGCATGCTACAGATATTAAGTATAACCTTTCTGGTTCATTACCTTTAACTGAATATGCAGAAAAATTCAAAACACCATGTCTGCATTGAGCATAAGGGTTGATCACTTCTATCATAAGAAGCTAAGAGAAACCATTAAGATTGAGATGTATGCTATTAATCTTAACAGAGGATATCTCAAACTTAATAGAAACTTAATAGGAGCTAGATTCTCACCCTCTCTTATTGGGGCTAGATTCTCACCCTCTCTTATTGACTTTTTTAGTTAATTAATTATTTGTTATTATTTATTATCATATATTATTTATTTAGTTTCCTTATTTGACTTTCCTATTATTTTTTTTGGGTGATATTTTAATATAAAGACATTTATAACTAATTATTAAAAATTTAAAATTATTTTATAAAAACTAATTGTTAAAATAAAAGTAAACTTAATTTTAATTATTAATATCCATATATAAATATATTTTTATTCTATAATTATATATAATTTAATTTAATTCAATTTAATAAAAAATAATTAATTTTGAACTGCTAATTTTTAATAGCTAATTCATAATGTCTAATTCTTAAAAGCAAACTTTGGAACTAGATGCATCTTTACTATTTAAACTTCTAGATAAATTGATTTTTCACCTTTGCACTGAGGATGGACCATGCATCTTTACTATTTAAACTTCTAGATAAATTGATTTTTCACCTTTGCACTGAGGATGAACCACATTAGATGGTTCAAAACATGTAGATGCATCTTTACTATTTAAACTTCTAAATAAATTGATTTTTTCACCTTCGTGCCAAGGATGAACCACATTAGATGGTTCAAAACATCTTTTGTTTATAGCTTTGTTCTAATTAGATGATTCGAAAGGTGGACCATAACTTAATGATGTGATTAAACTGAAAAACAATCTCATAATCAATATGGATCACAAAACTCTCAGATCAAACAATAAATAAATTCTTTTTATAATCAAATAAATAATATTTAAAGAATTATAAATAAATAATTGTTTAAAAAACTAAAATAAAAAAACATAGGTTTACGACGTCTAAAATTTTCCAAAATTATATATATATATATATATATATATATATAATATATATATATATTAAAATTAAATAATAGCTACCATACTATATATATAACTTTATTTTATACTTGGAAAGAAATCGACAAAATATTAAAAGAAGAATCCAATTATAATTAGATAAGAATAGGTTTTAAAATATTTTGCAATTAGTTATTTTTGTTTTAAAAAAATATTTTTTAATAATAAAGTTTTTTTTGTTTTGTTTTGTTTGTTGTTGTTTTTTTTTTTTTTTAAGAAATTACTTATATTAATTGAATTTGTAATTATAATTATTGTTTACCATTATATCTTATTAAAGAGATTTATTCATAGTAGGGGTTAAGGTTTGGTGTAGAGGAAGGTGATATTGTTGAATTTGAGTGTTCTAGATGTTTTGCTTATTTCAACAATTGAGTTGCATTAGGAGAATTTTGAGGTCTAAATAAGAAAAATGTATAACCAAAATAATCTTTATAAGAACCAATAAGTTTCAAGATGATGATGTCAACCATGGGGGATGATTCACCATTTTTTGAGTAAAATAGTAAAAATTTAAAAATAAAACTATTTTTTCAACTCACATTTTCAACTTATTTCCCTAAGATTTTACTCAAATTTTGAGTGAGAGTACTCCTTGGAAACAAAATTTAATTCCTCATCCAGGGAGTACCCATATTGCATACTTTCGATGGAGCCTCCTACATGAAAAATGAGAAATACATGAAACAACGTTTTGCAATCACGTTTTTCATGTATTTGTCATTTTTCGTGTAGTGGGTCCATCAAAATTATGCAACATGGGTAATCCTTGGATGAGGAATCAAATTCTGCATCCAACGAGTCTTTCCACTTGAAATTTGAGTAAACTCATAGGGAAATAAGTTGAAAATACAAGTTGATTTTTTTCTTTTTCTTTTTTCCCTCTAAAATTTGATGATGTAATGTAATTTTATTTTATTATTTCCACTATTATTTTATAATTTCTTTAGGAGGCCCATTTTAGACCTCAAAATTCCCCTAATGAGTTTTTAATATTTTATCAATTTTGTAAATGTGCATTTGGTAGGGATTTGAAGGTTAAGTATCAATATTCAAGGAAGATAAGTTCTATAGTTCTTGATTTTGTCTATAAGTAATCTTTAGCATTATGTTGATTCTAATGATATATTTTTTAATGTGTGTGTGTTGGGGGGAGAAAGGGGGACTTGATTTAACTAGTATTTTATTTTATTTTAATTTTTCAATGCAACATTATATTATGTGACAATATCTACCACATATTAGGTCATAGAGTGCATCTTGATGCAACTAGCCTAGCTCCATCTTAGCCTGAAATCTATCAAATGACAAGATGGATTAAATCTCTCAAGGTGAAAACCTCTTTTAAGTGCATAAATTGAGAAATTTTTTCCACCTCAAGAGATTTGATCCCTCTTGGTGCTTGATAGATCCAGGGTTAAGATGGATCTAGGTTGGTTTCATTTATTGACAATCACATGAAGTTTGTAGATGATCGTTATGTATAATACATGTCTAAGATTAATATGATCATTTGAAATTTACTCACACTTCACAATTGGTTGAACGTGTATAGAGTAATATCGAGAAGGATCAATGCCAATATATTTTCTTGTGTTTTAATGATATTGACACAATTTGTAGATGATCAACATTATATATATGTACATATGTTTAAGATTGTTGTCATCATTTAGAATTTTCTCAATTTCCTTAGTTGGTTGAAAGTATAGAGAGTATTATCGAAAAGGATCAATGTTAGTTGTCGAACTTCTAGAATGTAACCATGTAAAGGTTTTTGTCCTTCTTCAAATTTTAATATAATGACATAATTTGTAAATGAACAAAACTATGCATATATATATGTTTAGGATGAATTAAATCATTTTAAGTTCACTCAATTTCCCTAGTTTCTTGAGAACATAGAGAGTATTATTTAGAAGTATAGTTCAAGATTTACATAAGGAATAAGTTGAATAGGAATAAGTGGAATGATAAAGCATGTAAATAATAAGAACATAATTAGTTATGTCAAACAATTCACATTATGATCAATCTCAATCTATCTTCTTCTATTTTTCTTATAGCTGCACCTGTTAGTTTTTCCATCTTTTCGTATCAGTTATATACAAAGGGAAGTAAATAACGTTGACCATTCAAATATTTAACTTGGGATAATGCAATAAACATCATAACCTACATTTTTTATTTCCAGTATTAATAATAGTTTTCTCCAATGTCAATCCTGATGGCTTTTTGATTCTTTTGCCTTAGGTAAATTTCAATGGAACTTGTTTTTGATGATGATGATGATGATGATGGTGGTGGTTAACGTCCACTGAGACCAAATTGGTCTATCGGACCTATAATTTCTTAATTTCTAATTGTGTGACTCCTTGTCTTTCTTGGCGAGATTGGTGATGTAGCTTTATTTTTCTTCTCTATGGTCTTCCAACTTCCTTTATCTTGCATCTCCTTCATCTCTTCTGGTTCTCGGGACATTGGTGTCGTAGCTTCGCGATCTATTGTGTTCGTCCTTTTGGAGATAGTTGGAGAATGCACGTTATTTGAAACCTCATAACTGTCAATGCTTGAGGGGTTGTTGAGTTCACCTTTTTGTTGTTGGGCGGGGCTTTCCCCCTGCTTGTCTTGAGAGTTGTTTCTATCTTGCCCGGTTTCTTGTAATTCAGAGTTTTCTGGAGAGTATTCTTCTTGCATGACAGTGTAGTGTTCTTTTTGTGCTCCTTCCCACCATGTAGATCTGTGGTGAGTTTTTCTAGCAAAATTTTTCTCGGAGGCTTTTGGGCAATTTTTGGCTAGGTGGCCTGTCTCAAAGCAACATCGACATCTGAAGAGGACACTTTAATTATCTATTTTAATAGGGGTATTAGGAAATTTTTGAGGGGATGATTCATCTCATGGATCTCCCACATAGTTATCAAATCTTACTAAAACACATGAGGTGGTTATGGAGGAAAATTACAGAATTATACACAATTTGTTCTATAGCTCCAAAAACACCATTGTTGAGTCCTACATCGATCCATATATTTGAAGTAAGCATCACCCTAGCTATAACTGTGATAAGTAACCCAATTTCCAAATACTCCTCATCTATTTACATAGCATAGTTGCTTTTACTCCTATAGTAACACTGACTATAATGAGATAGTACATGTTTCAAGTATTTATGATTACAATTATTATTTATGACTTATTGTTTAAAATTAGTTGAAATTAATTACAATTAAAGTCAATCTAAAATTGACATACACTAAAAGCAATGCATTTAGTTTATCTTATATGAACCTACATGATATGACTCATTACTTTAGTAAATCAAATCTTTATGTAGGGATAAGAAAATTGACATGTATATTGAAATCATTGCATGTAGCTAATATAATTTCTTTTGTGTAAGCTTGGTAGTACTTCCTTTTTCTATTAATTATCTATAAGAAGGTAAAAAAAATATGTTTGGTGGCCTCAACCTACCCGAGGAAAGCCAGGTCTGTTGGCCACCAATCAACATTATAAGCCATCCAACATTTAAATAGTCTGATCATTATCATCCATGTTAAGTTTGCTACTGTATCTACTATATGCTTAATACTTTGACTTGTAAAGTAAATGCTATCCGTCATAAAAAAAAAATTTACTTTCTACTACTTTGCATCAATCCTTAGAAGACTCAATAGGTGTCAGGTCCTTGGCACTTGACCCTGGCAGTTCATTCTACATTAAGGTTTGGATTTGTTTTTCCATTCGCCCAAAATGGAGGTTTGGGTGGTACTGTGGTACCTACACCGCCTGGATTTCCTTTTGGATGTCCTTAAGACTTAGTTCCTCCTAATGGGCTTGCACTAGTTCTTCTCTGTCCCTGTAGGTTTCCATGGCCATGGTCAACAGGTTCTTCATGACCCAGTACTGCTGGATTTTCTATCTGAATAGTGTTTGACGACCTCTGGTATACCTCGGGTCAATGAGCAATGGCTCCCAATCCTCCATTAGAAGTTCTTCATTCATCGCCTTGGCATTTAATTCTGCCTCCCAAGTTGCTATTACAACTTTTACCTGTGTCGACATTCTTGCATGGTATGCATGCATTAAGTTCTGCATGCTTTCCTCGCCTGTTTGCTTCCCCATTTTCGCTGGGTTTTTCTCACTGAAGCCACTAGTTCCTTCATTTTCTTTTTTTCCTTTTTACCTGCTCGCTGACCTCCTTTTCTTCCTTTCGTCGCTTTTTCCTTTACAATATTTTCCTTCTGCAATTCCTCCAGTCCCCACCACTCTCAAGTTCTTACCTGCTCTTAATGACGGAGAGTCGAAGTCTGAATGTTATAGGAGTTAAATAAACCTGTAATGTTAACATAAGTGCAAACATTAAAACCAATTCTAATTTCATTCACGACCTTTTGTCTTTCCTTATAATTCTTCTTTATATAATACCAAATGTGAATTTTCTCTGAGAAATACGGTTGTCCCCAATTCCTTTCCCCTCTTTCCTTGGCCCTTGTTATGCGCAACAGTAAGGGTATCACTTCCCTCCTCCGCTCAAATCCTCCCTTGGAGTCCTCAAACTGGGATCCACGTTGTGGTCTAGCTCCACCCTTGGGAGATGGAAGACCAGGTTTGGGGAAACCAAAGTCAGGAATGCAAGGTGTTGGCTTTGTTTCCACCACAAGGGTAGACCCACTAGACTTGAGATGCCCCGACACCTCCCTCTTATCATTACACGTTCTGTCCCACCCCTGAAGTCCATCTTGACTCAGGATGACTAAGAATTGATTTAGGTGCCTGCGTTGTATTCTCCCTGGCCAGAATTTTAGCTCTTGACCCACTCATGCCCCCATTTTCTGCAGGGAGTGCGTACTTTAGAGGCCCTACCATACACACTCGAGTTCTAGGCCCTCTCCTCCCTACTGATACCCTGCTACCACTCAAGATTACCCAGATGCCAAGCTAATACCCGTTGATCAAGATTCCCCCCATTACTATTCCACATATCTCATTGCTTCCCCTCAGGGTTTGAATGCTCCTCATTATCCGGACTAGCTAGGCTAATCATGTCTTCCATTTCCCATACCCCTTCACTCCCCCCACTAGTTCTGGAAGCTATTAGAACCCCACAGGTTGTTAGAGGAGCCATGGCCTCTTCTCAATCCTAGGCTATTGATTTTCACTATGGAAATTGATAATTTACTACCCCAAGATTCGAGAGTCCCTCCTAACCCTCCAATTCATATCCAAACATTAACAATAGAAAATTGAGACAAAATTCTCGTATTCTTTCATTTATTACAATAATCAAGAAACCATGCATCAACAACTTAAGATAGGACCAATATTTTTTGAAAAATTTCGACACCACCCTCATTCTATGCCAGAATCTCTTCTAATTTTGCAACATTGATGCCAAATCTAGATTTAGGAGAGCTTGGTTTACATACCAGTCTCTTTCCATGTTGATGAAGGCAGAATCCAAGTGCCGATGACAACCCCTTCTCCTACTGGTCTGGTTATCCTCTCGACTGCAAACCTCATTTGCTAGCTCTCGTTCTCCTCTCCCACCTTTCATGCATCACTAATCTCTCTTGCCACCTTTCTTCCTTGAATGTTCACCCACCTACCCATTTGGTTTTCCGAGGCTTCCTCCACTTGCCTCTTTTTCCTGGTTCCTTCTGCGTCATTCACGTGGGGTCCTTGGATGGGCCACCCATGTACCCTCCTCATTCGTCCTTCAATCATGAGATTGATCCCCGTCTAGATCTAGGATCCCTTCCCACCCCGATCGGGGGCATGTAGTTAATATAATTACATGAAAACAACTTCTTAAAATATTAATTGAAATTAATTGTAATTTCAGTACTTGAAGGGTTGCATTAATTACAATTACAATTAATTAAAAAAATAAGTCACAAACAAAAATTGTATATACCTAAATTCTAGTATACGACACCTCACACACATGGCACATTTGAAATTTCACCAATTTATCAGTCCAATCACAAGTTTTCATTGTGCAATATTTATATCTTGAAATGCATGTTGTATATAATCCTCAAGTTAAATTTCTTCAACTGGTTCTATCTCAATATTTTCTATATTATTTTTCTTGAAAATAATTATTGTTGAGATTGTGCATATATATATTTAAACATTTCTTTTTAGGATTTTATTTTTCTTCAAGTTCTACATCTTTTACTTTGCATGTATTGGTTGAATATTGTTTTCTTTGTTGACATGTTCTTTGTCGTTCTGAATTTTGTCTACTTGTTCTTCATGTTTCTGAATAGTCATCGGTTGTGCCTTTATTTGTCAATATGCTCTTTGTCATTCATAACTTTTTCTGATTTGATATATACTGAAAAATCAATTTAAAATTGGCATACATTGAAATTAATCCCTCTTATTAATCTAACTATACTAAGGGTAATGCATCTACTTAAACCTATATTAACCTATATGATATTGGCATACCTTGAAATCAATTATTCATCCCGTTAAATTAAATCTAAAAATTGAACACATTGAAAATAATACATCTTGTTAATATAATTACACCGAAATTAATGTATTTACTTCAACCTATACTAACTTACATGATATGTCACCCTACTTTCATAAATCAAATCTCTATACAAGGATAAAAATTGACATGTACATTGAAATCAATGCATCTAGTTAATATAATTACATGAAAATAACTTCTAAAATTATTTTGCAATTTCTTATCCTTGTTCTAAGAAATTGATTTTTTTCACCAAGGTTCCTCTTACTTGAAAAATTAGTTTTTCATCAGATTTAGGTCAACTTGTAATCATAATTATTATTAACGATTTATTGCTTGTTGAAATTGTAATTAATGTCAATTAAATATAATTATAGTTGCTTATTATTTGTAGTTTATATTCAAATATAAATTTATTTCTAGAAATAAATTAAACTCCCTTAATGTCATGTTGCATTCTATTTAATGTTTCTTGGTGAATGCAACATAAATAGTCTAGGGTTTGTGTGCTCTCTAACTTATCAAACCAACAATCACATGGTTTATTTTTTAGGTAATCATTGTTGTAACCTCACATTGCCGGTGATCATAGTGGTCAAACTTTGTAAAATCGACAAATTTAGTGGAAAAACATATTGAATGGAATTTTAAACGGACAAAAGTTTTAGAGGGAACCTAATTTCTCCATTTTCCCTTCTTCATTTCCTATAGTATTTTCACACAGTTAAAATTCACTTTTGTTTTTGGCTCATTAGTGTGATAAAACTAAATTTCAATTCTACCTAAATGAGAAGATGTGTTCACAAGAGGGGCCAAGGCCACATATAGGGAAAAGGGGAGGGAAGTATCCTAAAATTTGCACTCTCTAGGTGTTTTCATCACTTAGTTCAATTGTTGGATCGAGTTTTTGATACTTTGCTAATTCCGTCAATGTGCATTTTGTAGGGATTCAAAGCTTAAATATTGATATTTAAAGAAGATAAATTATATAGCCCCTAACTTTGTTTTTCTAATCCTTGGCACTTTGATAATTTCACTAATAGCTATTTTGAAAGGATTCACCAATGGAACCATAGTAAATTATGAATAGAAAATATGAAAATCTTGCTCAATTTAAATTATTTTATTCTTTATTAAGGCTTGCTCAATTATGGTTATTAAGCATATCCTTCGATCCTTGTGATCTCCTTGGATGCTCCTCACACAAATTCACTCTCCACACATAATGCATGTACATTTTTGTTGGATAATTGATATTCTTAATATGCATGCATGTGTGTGTAGTTGCACTAATACTTATTTGTATTTTTTTTTAATGCTACATTATGTGGCAACATCCCTCCATATTAGGCTATAGAGAACCTCTCGAAAATAAGTTTTTGAGCTTCAAAAGAAATTTTTCATAGGGTAACCCTACAAAATAGAGGTTTCATGTCATACCAAAGGCAAAATAACAATAACGTAATTGGAAATGAATACACTTATTAACCTTTAGTTCCATTTGAATGAAATAACCTTGGAACATTACTATAGAGTTCACCACAGGGAGAAATAATTTATAGAATTTATAAATGCTTTTTAAGATTTCACCCAAGAATATGTTAGTTTTTAGGGTTACTCTGAAAGCGTTTGCACACAAATTGGGGGTGCTTCATGAGATTTGGGTTACATGATGCATGAGTATCCCTTGCATGGTTTGTGATGGCTATGCACATTAGAGATCACTTTCTAAGTGAATTCTTGACCTTAGTTGGGTGCTTCCATTACATTCTTCCTTAGGACATTGGAGATCTTACGATAGTTTAGCAACATTCCATATGCCAACCACATGGAGGAGGTTGCTTTCCTATAAAATACAACACCTTGGAGGAGGATCCTTTAGCACTTAGGAAGATGATGTTGAGCCTTAGACAACATGGGGTAGCTTTAATGCTTACATGGAGCTATATAGTTGAGATGGAACACTTGGATTATAATGATGTTCATGTATGAGGAATGTACCTAATGGATTACATGGCTTAGGAGGAGTGTTGGGAAAATATCATGGAGTGACCTTGCATTGGAACCTTGATTGTGAATGACATAACCTTGAAGCTTGGCATGTTTACCCTTGGAGTGTAACATTTCACATATGTGAGGATAAATGTGGCTTTGCAAGTTTTTATAAAGGCTTAGGCCCACATGTAGTCAGGGAAAATTTTAAGGATGGAAATTGATCTTAAAGTTTAGAACCTCAACGAATCTTTCTAGTCTCTACTATCCAAACTATAAAATATTTAGTGATATATTTGTAAAAATATTAAAATTTATTACGTTTTTATATATACTCTCTATATAATTTTGGCAATATTTAAGGTAAAATAATTTAATACTATAAAACTTGGGCGAATTATTTTTAGAAAAAATGGAAATTGGCAAATCTTTTTTTTGGAAAACCATAGAAAATTAGCTCACCTACGAATATTAGCCCATAAAATTTTCCATGCATATAGTCCTTTAATTATTCTCTTCTTTGTTCATTATCTTGTGTTAAAGAGTGACTAATAATAGCACACTAATCTTTCTCTCTTTAGTTCATCTTGATTTGTCTTATATCTCTCTTGTCCTGTGGTCACTAGGGTTTGTTCGAACATCATGAACACGAGGTTTAGGGTTTCTCATCTAGGTGGATATTGGTGGCCACACACATATTCCATTGCCTCATAACACATTTTTCTATTTTGACAAATTTTCTCTATAGTTTTGAGGTCCTGAACTTCGAGAGCCAATTTTGAGACCTTAAACAACATTTTTTTGGAGAAATGGGTTTAAAGAGGTTTATGATTGTTGATGTTAGTAGAAAAATGTACTTATCAGATATACCTTTCTAAAGGACTATCATGCATGCCCAATGGAGATTATATGCCAAAGTTACGACCCTAGGAAGTTGATGTTCCAACATACCGCATCGGGGCCCACATGCATTTGGCGATTCATCTCATATGGTTATATTTTTGGATATTTAGGGTTTACCATTGACTTTTTATGATAAAAATTCCTTCTAGCCTCATTGTAAGATAGTTTGGTGAAGGCGTGTACTCGTCACATCTCTTCTCAAAGATAAGCTGCCAACATTCGAGCTAGTTTGTTTTCATTTTGTATGTATACAATTTTAGAAATTTCCATTTATTAATAGAAGGCAAGTTTCATTGTATCTTTGTATTTTGGTTATAATTATTTATATCATTTACTTCCCTTCATAAATTTTGATGAATGGTATTAGAGCGGTCTTCCCTTTATCTATTTTCTGTGCATGTCCCCAATGAGGTTTGGGTATAAGGATTTGAGATTCAAACTTCTTGAGCCCTTGTAAGACTATCCTCATTGACCTTGATGACCTCCTATGGAAGAATAAAAAAAATACAAGAAGGTAGGGGATCCTATCAAAACATTTATCAAAGAACCCCTCAAGTGACAAAGGAACAAGATGATGGATCATTTTTCCTAGATCCTTCGACAGAAGCCAATAGGCAACACATCTTCATTAAGTGGCCACTTTGGAGGCCTCATCCCCTTTAAGGTACAAGTTAATTTTGATATTCCTATATTTGACGGCCAAATATATGCAAATGCTTTAGACAAATGGTTAAATCTATTAGAATGGTATTCTTCTGTCCATAAATTTTTTGCTAGAGAAAATATTACCTTTGTATTCCTTAAGGCCACCCCCATGTTAAGGATTGGTGGGAAACTTACCATGAAAAAAGGGCCACAAAGGATATATCAGTTTCAATCGCACCCACTTAGGATTCTTTTAGGTATGTCGTTCAGGAAGAATGTTACCCTATTGGAAGCTATGAAGACTAGTACACAATATGGAACACACTATGACAGGAAAGGGATCAAACAATGCTAGAGTTCAAAAATATCTTTCATACCTTATGCACCAATCTGGGTATCAAAGAATCTTAGTGACATCTGGTTCTCAAGTACTATAGTTGCCTTCAAAGATACATCCATACATAAATGAAGTTCCTAAACATTCCTCACTTGGCACAACATAACGATATGTTGTCAAAATTAAGAAAAAATTTAAACACATGAAGTGAGACTTTGAATCTATTGATCCTTCACAAAAGAAGAAGGGAAAGGACATCCCCAAATCATAGAATAAATGACATATCCAGGGTGGGAAACCCTTTAACAACCCATCTAAGTTGAAAACAAAGAATGCTAATGGGAAAATGAAGGAAGACCCTCGAAATTGGTGCAAGTTCCATAAGAGCCCCTCTCATAACACCAATGAATGTCATGTAAGACACTCATTGGTGGCCCAAGTGGTGCAATTTCCACATGAGCCCTTCTCATAACACCAATGCGTTGCACAAGGTAGTCATTGGTGGATGAGTTAAAAGCCTCAGAGTCAAATGTAGATTTTGACTCTGAACAAGATGTACATAAGGGAAAACAGATTGTTGATGCATAACCCAGTGCCATAGTTTCCACCACCAAGTTTGATCAATGAGAGCCCAAATATTCACAAGAAGGTGAGTTCCAATTTCACTCATAAATGTGGGTGAACGGTGCTCCACTAGATTTCATTATTGATAGTAAGGGTAAAAAAAACTCATCTCAACGGAGGTTTAGTAAGTGGTTGGGCTTGTCGACAAGATCACACCTACAACAATACACCATTAGGTAGCTCCACTAAGGGTGAGATATTTGCATTAGCCAAAAGTTTTGCCTACCTTATAACATCAAGCCTTTCAAGGATGAGGTATAATGTGATGTTGCTCACCTTAGAGTTTGTGATGTTTTTTCAGGCCAACCATATTTGTGGAAGCATCATGATGTATATGAGTCTAGACCTCATGGTATTATTATTACTTTGGGCACATAACTATACATGATACTAGAGGTAGCCCCACATACTTCCATTTTATTTATCTATCTAATCAATGCAGTAAGGCCATATCCCAAATTGGTAATTTTGTCTTCTTCCTGATTCTCTCTCAAAGTAAGGAGGAGATTGTGGTCACATACATAGCCTCCACACATGAATCCTCCACATAGCAGAAGAAAGTGGATAAGTCCATGGAAGAATAAAAATACATATTCTCCTCACCCATGATGGTACCTCTGCATTGTTGGATCAAGCATTCAATTGATTTGACCCCCAATGCACCTATATCTAATGGGCCAATCTACCACCACTCTCTTTTAGAAAATGATGACATCAAGTGACAAATCCAAGAGTTTCTCCAAAAATGGCACATTTTACCAAGTTCCTCACACCGTGCAATCCCAATTGTACTAGTGCAGAAGCAATATGGGACCTAGAGATTATGCAATTATTATTGGTCCCTGAAAAAATTACAGTTAGGAACCGATACCCGATTCCTTGGATTGGCGACCTTCTTGACCATATAAAGGGGGAAAAGTACTTCAATAAGATTGATTTGAAGTACTGCTACCACCAATTCCCAATAGAACTAACAAATATGCAGAATACCGCTTTCAAGTCCAAGGAGGGTCTTTTTAAATGGTTGGTCATTCCCTTTGGTTTGACAAATTCTTTAACAACTTTTAAGAGGCTGATAGATGATATCTTGCAACCTTTCACCAACTAATTTGCGGTTGTATATCTGGATGATATCATCATCCTTAACAAGAGTTGGGAAGAACACTTGTTGCATATTCAATAGGTCCTTCACACTCTACATCATTACAAACTATGTGCTAACTTGGAAAAATTCTCCTTCGACATGGACAAGGTCTAATACCTAGGCTTAATTATTGATGAGCAAGGTATGCATGTGGATCCAACCAAGATCCAACTCATTCGTGATTGTTTGCCCTTACGACTCTAATAAAGCTTCACAAATTCTTGGGTCGTTCTAACTTTTATAGAAGATTCATGTTGAGGTTCTCTTATATTGCTTGACCCTTAATTCAAGTGACTAAGGGTGGAGAAAATCAATTTTTTTTAGTTTGAGTCACAACAGAAGGCATTCGATGAATTAAAACATCGTCTTTTCTCTTCACTATTCATCACCATGCCACACCTACAACAAACTTCAACTATGCTATTGGTGTGTCCTCATTCAACAAGGACACCCTATGGCTCATCATAGTGAAACACTCTCCGATACTATCAATAAATACTCGACCTATGATAAGGATTTGTATTCCATCATGCAGTCTTGCTGGAAATGGAAACATTATATTTTGGGGAAGGAGATGATCATCCAAATGGATCACATGCCTCTTCAATTTATGTAGGTACAAAGAAGAATTTGGTGTGGAGAAGACAATGGAAATATTGTAAAAGTATTTTTATTTGCCAAAACTTCAACTGAATATTGGTAAGTGTATTAGGTCCAGCATCGCCTATGCCATTGCCAAACCAACCATTAAGAAGAAAGGCATATACACCCCTATTACTACTCCTAATTGGTCTCGGGAATCCATCTCAATGGACTATATGTATGGCCTTCCTTCTATCAAGCATGGTAGTGATTGTGTTTGTGGTCATTGATAGATTTTCTAAGAATTCCATTCTAGGTGCCTGCAAGAAGAGTAGCACAACAAAATCCACTACTAAGATCTTATTTGAATGAGTGTGGGTGCATTTTGGGATACTGTAGACCATCGTATCAAATCAGGATAACAGGTTCCTAAGTACATTTTGACTGATCCTCTGGTAATTGTTGGACACTAACCTCACAAAATAAACTACCTTCCACCCCTATACTTCAAATGGCAAGAAAGAGATCATCAACAAGATGATCATGCACATTTTTTCCATGTAAAACTCCAAGCATCCATGAACATAGGATGAGAGTCTCCTGTATGTTCAACAAAATAATGCTTGAGCTTTCCATAGATAAATTAGCCATAACCCATTTTAGGTGGGCCTGGGATTTCAACCATCATGCCCCATTGATGACACACTACCCCTTGCAACTAAACATGAAGAATCTGCAGATGTTCAATCTGAAGCCAACAAAGCCACCAAGTTTATTGAATGAATTCAACACATCCACTAGTAGGTCTATCATATCATGTAAAAAGCTAATACTAAGTACAAATAATGCCATGATCAACAATGGGTACCATACAAGTGTCAAATGGGAGACAAGACTTTTGGTTGCATTTGCAGAAGAAATGCCTTGTAGTGGCCCTTCAGAAGTTTTAGCTACTCTGTTATGGACCTTACACCATCACCAAGGCTATGGGTTACACAAATTTTGAGTTAAGTATCCCCCCCTTCCTTGGCCTACACCCAATGTTTAATGTGGACTGCCTTTAATGATACTTTCCACCATTGTTAGACACATAAGAAATCAAAAAGCAACTAACAGTGATACATCTCGTCCATATTTCATGAATAATCCACTATTGATCAAATCATGAAAACACATATTAAGAGCACTCACCAATAGAGGATCCAACTATATCAGGTTGTGAAAGAAGATTAACTCCTACACCAAGGAAAGTGGCTCATTAGGGGCCAAGTTCAGTAGATTTTTTTCCATCTCATGGAGGCACTCAACATAATGGATACAATTGCTTCTTGGGGGGGGGGTGATATAGTTGGATATTGGTGGATGCACACCTATTCCACTGACTCATAATGCAATTTTCTATCTTATTAGTTTATTTTCTACAATTTTTAGGTCCTAAACTTTTGGATACATTTTGAGGTCCTAAATGACGTATTTTGGGGAAATTGTCAGTTGAAAAATATAATTCTTGGATAGACCTTTCCAACATGTTATTGTGTATGCCAAATGAAGATCGTATGCTAAAGTTATAACCCTAGGAAATTGACATTCCAACTTATTCCATTAGGGCCCATAAGCCTTTGGCACTTCATCTCCTAGGGTTAGATTTTTGGATGTTTAGGGTTTCTCATTGCTTGTTTTTGATGAAAAGGCCTTTGAGCCTCATTGTAAGAAAATTCAATGAAGATGTGTAGCCGTCACACCTCTTCTTAGAGATAGGCTACTACCATTTGAGCTAGTTTGTTTTCATTTTGCATGTATACAATTTTAACATTTTCCATTTCTTAATATAAGTCAAGTTTCAATGTATCTTTGTGTTTTGGTTATAAATATATAATATCATTTGGTTCCCTTCATAAATTTAGATCAATTTCATTCCTTGGATACTTGGATATTAGGGTTTTGAGATGAATCCCTACCTTACACTTATTGAAGAGAAGAAGAAGAGAATAGATGACAAGTTGGAAGAAGCTTCCAATTTTGTTCCTTGAAAGCTTAAACGCTATAAATAACAAATCCCAAGTGAGTTTGAGTGGCTTGAGACTCAATTTAAGGCATCCTAGGAAACCATGGCCCTAGGTTGAGGTATTTGCACCCCTGACTAAAATGAGTCAATCAAGTGACTAAAGATGAATAATGACATAAGGAGCTTATCTAAGCACTAGATCCTAATGAGGTCCCACATTTATACTACAGTGAGGGAGGCTTCCTAAAGGTGATCCGTCACATTAATTGTCTAATTGAGAACTGTTGTATAATCATTTAATAATCTAAGCATAAGTATGAAACAAGGATGAATCACACAAGACACTTTTTAATAAATAAACATATGTGAACACCCAAGTACAAATTATTCACTTCTGTCATTTTTAACATCAAATCCATAACAATACCATTCACGTGGACATCGAATCCAGTGATGGGTGGGGTATTAAGGGGCGAGGACTTTCAAATTTCCACCTCCTACTGAAAATATAATCATCCATATAACTAGCAATTGCTCCAAAAGGTGTAAAGAGAGGTTGATAGGTTCTTCTAAGAAATGCTTAGTGCCCATCTTTGGATTGGTTGACCAATTCAAATTAGTTCTATCTAGGATGGGATGATAAAGTTTGCATGATTAGTCCAAATTACACTTTTAATAATACAAGTCTCGTCTTGAAAATTGACAAAAGATTTCAAGGTTGCCTTCCAACCAAATAGCCAACGTGCCTTCATTGACAATTCAAAATTTTGGCTACACCCAGATGAAGTGGGCACATCGATGCTCGTTTATCCTACAAATTAAGATTGATAACTTCCAAAGCAAAGTTGAGACATCCAAATAATTGGCTTCTCTACCATTTCATAACAAAGAAGGTAAATCCAATGCTTGGTGCTTGGACATCCCCACGGGATTACATGATACCTTAGATTGATTTGGAATAAATTTATAATGACAAGACAAAAGAAAATTTTCCTTGGATCTATAATCTTGTATGCATGATTTGAATCCACACTCAGTAAGTAATCTATCTAGTGCCTCATGCATGTCTCATGCGAGTCCACCCACCCTTTTTCCAAAGGAGAATTTTACTTTGATTCCTATGTCTTTAAAATTTTGTGGCACAATGATCAAAATATTATACCGGGGAATTCTGCAATAGCTTTAACTAAAATTTGGAGCAATGGTACAAAACTTAAAAAGTCGCAAATACATTATTGCCAACTTGCTCCGAGTCTCTATTGGGGTTAGAGACAACCATGTCAAATCCTTTTGTTCTTTCCTTAGAAATGGTGTATATTGATCATTTTGGGAGATGCGAGCCAACCATGTAAATTGATCCTCTGATAAACTTATACTCATACTCCAAGTCCAAGGTGGGTTAACTTATACGCATGATAAACCCTGGAAATTGGTTTGAATAAAACAATACCTAGAAGTTTATTTATGCCACATAATATAGGATGGGAAAACGTGGCTGAAAAGAACTAAGTATTAAAAAATAGATGAGAGTTTGATTTAGGTTTGAATGATAGGTGAGTCCAAGATCTAGTTCGTGGAAAATGACAACTTAACATTCCCACCTTCCATTCTCATACCATGTCGACACCTTGCCTGCCAATTCGATGGAAATCATCAACTTGCTAGATGTCCACGTCGACATTCCAGAATGCTACCGCGAGATGTCCATGTCAACATTACAGGATGGAGCGAGGAGATAACACATCAGATGAAGTGTTGCGGTGGGGGAGGAATTCACTGTTGGCAAAGATGAACAGAAGACACATGGAAGAAGAGAAGCGTGTTGGTCAACCTTTACCACAGGTTCGACTCACAGGCTATTGGTTTCTGAGATTTGTCAATGTTTCTTTTTTCTTATCGACATGGGTAATGCTCTCTCGCCTACAAATTAGTAAATTTTACATCCATATGCACATTTTCTATGGTTTTGCGGTTAAAATATTACTAATTTTCTCTATAGAGCCCTCTGCACAACCAAGCTCCAACACTAACCCCTATTGCCCCATGCAAGACATGAGCCCACCACTTGTCAATAAACCAGATGTTGGTTAGCCAAAATGTAATAGTTAAAAGGGAGCCTTCTCTTTCTTGTAAGGAAGAAATAGAACTGTAATTGACCATGAAATTATAAGTTGTAAATAACTATAACATTCCTAATAAAACTCGTTAATTCAAAATAAAGACAACTTTATTCTGTAAACAAATGGGAGCAGATCAATCATGGCTAGGTTCACCCCTCCGACATTCTGCCAAAACATTCTGCCCGTTTAACAAATTGTTGCACTTAACAAAAGCTCGCCATAAGCATCCAATATCCAATATGGCATAAAAAATAAATGCCTTGCAAAAACAAAGCCATATCGCAAACACTCCAAGCACGAGAGAGACTGGATGCAAGCGAAACCTCAATAACCCATAAATGACAAGCAAGAAAACTCCCTTCAAACATAAAGAGACATGATCACAACTTCCCATGAAAATCGAGTAGACACTACTAGCATTGATATCATACCTGCATAATTCCGCATAATCTCCATGGATTTGCATCTGCCCCTCGACATCCAGGGCAATAATCAACCATGAAATTAAGGATAAATGCACACAAGCATGTATAGTGAAACTGCATTATGAAGTTCAAACGTATATAAAAATTCTAAAATAAGAAAATTTGGCTCCTAGAGACCCTCGTATGCATTGTAGTGCAACTCGCAAGAATGTTGGCAAGCAATCCAAGCTTCATGGGGAAGGCATCGACGACAATAAAGATTATGCCATTAGCGGTCCCTACACCATGTTCAGTGCCATAAATTCCACGAAGCATTCAAACGAACTCTTTGATGTAAAATTGCGCTTCATGGGGAAGGCATCGACGACAATAAAGAATATGCCATTAGCCGTCCCTACACCATGTTCAGTGCCATAAATTCCACGAAGCATTCAAACGAACTCTTCGACGTAAAATTGGTGCGCACAAATGTCAAGTAGAGAGCAGAAGGGTGGCATAAAAATATGTGCACAGATGTGAGACATAAACTAGAAGTGTAGTCAAGTAGAGAGCAGAAGGGTGGCATAAAAATATGTGCACAGATGTGAGACATAAACTAGAAGTGTAGACGAAAACCAGAGGGAGACTGATTCAAAAGAAAACTAGAGGTAGACTGATTCAAAAGAAAGGCTTATGGGCCTAAATATGCCCTCTGTGTAGTAATAAAGTGATATATATTTTAGAATGTATACACTTTTGTTTTAAATATCTATGGGCCCATCCTCTATCCTTTGAGTTTGTCCATAGAGCTAATTTAGACTTCACATGCCTCAATAGTGATATGATGCATATGATGCATGGTATGATGGCATAGGGATCCATTGGGTTGAATTTGAAGCTCTAAAACATTCATACAGAATTTGATGGCACACAATGAAACTGAGTCATAAATGGTACATAATGAAATGAGACATAAATAACCTAAAATTGTTAAAATATCAACTTGTTTAGATTCTTTATCTCTAATTTTTTTTCCAATGAATCACTTGTATTAGTGACACCAATTTGGATTCCCCATATCTAGAGAAGTTTCAAACGTGGCATCAATGAATTCATGAATTTCTTCATTGAGAACTCTGTGTGAGCAACAAATTTCTAGAAAAAATGAGTAGCTAACTTGGTCATTTGGATTTTACACACATGCTAAAGTTGAGCTGCATGCCTATCGAACTTTGGATAAAATCATTCAAAAGGATTTCTCAAATTCGTTTGAAGGGTCCCATAAACAATGATTAAAAAAAAAATCATTGGGATGGTCTCAAGCCTTAGGGTTAGGGCTTCATTGAGGGTCTCATCATGTACCTTAAGGGTTTTAATATCTATTTATATTTCATCTAAGTTTTTAAATTTTGATAAATTTTGGTTCAAATTCAAATCAAAGTATTATTGAAGACAAAGATTCATCACTTACAACATATTATATGTACCTTTGGTATTTATTTATGTTTCATCTATTTTTTTTTTTTTTTGATAAAAGTTTGTTCAAATTCAATTCAATGTGTTATTGAAGACAAAAATTCATCACATATAACACATCATGTTATATTTTATAACCATGTAATAAGTTAGGATCATATTAATTGTTATTAAAGAATACAAATCATTACTCATAATATTATATTATATTTGATAGCGTACCGAAAATAAACTTACATATCTACAAGCTTAAAACATCAATGTTTCACATAATCCTCCTTTAAAATTATTAGTAATAGTTATTATTGGTGATAGTTTGGTTACATGTGGAACAACACTCTAAACAGAAATTCATAAAGGGTGGTGAATCATGTAAAAGAAAACCTTATGGTAGATATCTTCATTATGAAGTGATATACACTAAATACTAAGACATGAACCGTATAGAGAAAAACTTTGGGGTGAATGTTGTCTTCATTAAAATGTTTAATATACACTACACAACAAAATCCATTATCGAACAATTCACACTTCCAAACCATAGTTAACATGTAGGTCTTGTTATTCCATCTTGATGATCTACTAATTTGGACAATATGGTCAAACCAAGGTAAAAACATTAGTCATCCCTTCCTCATCCCTTCCCCTCAACTTCACTTATCAAGATTTAACCTCCCAACCCATCATTATACTCATTTTCTTCCCCATAACATGCTCTAGAGACTCTACTGGACTTGAACCCACGACATCCAAATGATATCTACCTTGATGACCTAGTAATATGGACAATGTGGTCAAACCATGGTAAAAGCATTAGCCATCCCTTCCTTATCCCTTCCCCTCAACTTCACCTATCAAGATTTGACCTCCCAACCCGTCATTATAATCATCTGCTCCCTTATGGCATATGCACTAGACATTCTACTAGACTTGAACTCATGACATCCCAATGATATTTGCCTTGAAACATGTTGGTTCAAGTTGATTGAGCTAACCTATTCGTTATATATGAAACTTCCATTGAAAAGCTCATGGGATTGCTTCTTCTTCCTTGGAATACTAGATGGAATGTGAAACACAAACCACAATAGCAATGGGTAACCTCAAGACACTTTACTAAATTTAGATATATAAAATATGGACTCCCCATTCACAACATACCTTGGACAAATGGTTTCCTTAATTGAGTTAACCCTTGAGAGTCATACATATATTATGATTCCCCAAATACATCAAAACTCCCTCAATCACATCAAAAACACATTGATTGCACTTTTGATTGTCTTAAAGCCCATTGATTAGGTGGAAACACCCATTAATCCAACTCATTACTCCTTTAATTAGCTAGGAATCCCTCATTTTACCTAATGACCATTTTCATTTCTTGAACCCATTGATTAGGTGGAAACACCCATTAATCCAACTCATTACTCCTTTAATTAGTGAGAAACCCCTCACTTCACCTAATAACTCTTTTAATTATTTTAAAAATAAATTTTACTCATACTCCAAGACCCAAAATCCCTAAATAAAAATCTCTATCACTTTTGTATTTTATTTAAGAAGCATCATTTAATCTAAAGAATATCAATCTTATTCATACTCAAAGATCCCTAAATAAAAGACTCCGAAAACATTTGCTATCCATATCACCTTTGTATTTTGTTTAAGAATTATTATTTGATCTAAAGAATAGGTGTTGTCTATAAAAGCCACAAATTTGCTGAAAGGACCAACAATGGTTAGAATCTGGCAATTTCAAAAAATTTGAGAGTATGTTTAAATCATATTTTTGAAATAGAAATAAATTCAACACCATCAAAAACTGGTGGACACCCAAAACCTATGGAAATTTATTGAAATCTATCTTACCTAAATTTCCATAGTTTTCATGTTCAAAAGAAAACTGCTCCGGGTCCCTCGTCTCCTTTACAACTTCCCCTGCCCCTATCGCCATTAACGAAAGTATTTTGCCTTCGAAACTTCGACGAAGGTGTCGTAGTACGGATGTCTGGGAACAATGGAGGGATCACGATATGGCAATAAATTTTATGAGAAGTGACCCCACTTTAATGGCAAAATAGTCCACGTGGGGTCGACTTCAGTCCTCCGTATTTTTCCAGTTTCGAAGTCGCTAACCTCTTATTCATTTCTCTCCATATCTCATCCAAGCAGATTAATGTGAAAACAATAGCAGGCAGTTAAGTGTCTCCCAATCAAAATAAAGTAGACAGCAGTAATCTACTTGCCTGACGTTTGGAAGTTTTCCTCAGCATATCTGTAGAAATTAAAGGTATTGTGAATTTTTCTTTTGAAATATCCGTGGGATTACTGGTAAATCAATTTTAAATACCAAAATTCCAAAAATCAGAGTGGGTGATAGTACTTGTTTCATATTACTGAAATTGTTTTCATATTATTTATATTTTTTGAAATTACAAATTTGAGGTGTAAATTTTTTCCAAAAAGTAATTTGAAAAATTTCAATGTTAAATTTATATATAATAAAAAACCATTTTAAATAATACGAAATCACAATTCATTTTAAATAATACACCATCACAATTCGACCATTTTATCACCATTTTACAAAATTCCAGTAAAAAAAACTCCAATACTTCTCATTGTTAAAAAAAAACAAAAAACAAAAAAGAGAACACTGTAAAACTTCTAATTGCTACGCAAGGCTAGTGTAAGTCCAACTTCAAATATTATTTTCATTTAGTCCTTTATCTTTGAACTTCATTATCTGTTATAAATATGAGTCTCCTATAACCTTTTCTTTTTATTCCACTTTATCTGGTTCATTCTTCCATCTTAAGGTTTTTATTTTATCATTAGGGTTTATGGATGACAAGATCTCTGAGTTCTCATCCATAAATAGTACTGTCAGGAGGCTTCCCGAGGTATTGAGGACAAATTGCAAGAGCTATTGAATAATAAAAACAAAAAACAACTCTCTCATGGAGGTCACAGAAGGAGGTCAGTATGGATTTAAGCAGAGCACCAACGTGACTGACAAAAGCACCCCATTGCAGTTGAGTACAATAAGTAATGGGACTGTGCAACACTCTGCAAGTCCAAATTCTGATGGATTCAAAACTTGGGTACAAAAAGCTCTGTGGCATGGTGGCTCTCGTTATGATGCATGGTTCAATGCTGTATCTGGTCAGGTACCAACAGCATTCCCTTCAGAAGTTTTAATGGAATTATATTATATGTTGTTGGATTGACCAGACTACCCAGTATTCATAATTTGCAGCATTTTTTCCTCATATTGGATATTCATTGACATATTAGGAATCACTCTTATGCTTAAATTGTAATTGCAGATAGGTGTTTGTGAGTTGTTTTGATATAATTTTCTCCAACAGGTTGGCCAAGTTATTCTCTCCATGCCATATTCATATTCTCAAATGGGCTTTGGTCTTGGAATCTTCTTCCACCTTCTCTATGCAGGAGTTGGCATTTGGACTTGCTATATGCTGTCATGTCTCTACCTTGAGTACAGATCCCGCAAGGAAAAGGAAGGAGCTGATTTTAAAAGACATGTTATACAGGCATGACATAATTGTCCATGTATCTTATCTATATCTCAATGAATCAATATATTTTCTATGAGATCTGAAAGCTTTTGACCCTTCCAATGTGTTTATATCACTTCACCACTTTCATCTGAATGCGTTTTTGAAGATCTGGAGAGTGTTTACTCTAAACTTGTGATGTTTTGAAAAATCTAGAGAGTTTAATTTTAGAAATTTACATAACATTTTGATAAACTGTGAAAACTTACACATTGAAAAATATTATTTTTGTTTTAATTGAAATAATTTTATGGGGAAACTGTGCTTAAATTTTTAAAGTTTCTTCTTTCCTGCAGTACCATGAAGTTATGGGATATCTTGTTGGATCTTGGCTGAAGAAGGTTGCTCTCTTTTTCAATATTGTAACCATGGGATCTGTTGCTGTTGTACAAATCATTGCTTGTGCAAGGTATCTTGTTGGATTTTTCTTGTATACCTATTTTTCGATGTTGTAAGCATGGATCTGTTTCAGTTGCTTGTGCAAGGTAACAATTGTTATGGCCAAGCTTTTGAGTTCTCCAAACCAATCAGAAGGTGATGTGTTTTTTTAATGTACAATTTCCCAGCAATGCCTATTATCTGAACTCCAAGTATAACAAGCGAGAGTGGGCAATCATATTTGGTGGGATCTCCATCCTGACATGCCTCCTTCCATCGTTCCACAATTTTCGAGTATGGTCTATCATGGGAGTAGTTACAACTACTTATACAGCCTGGTACATGCTAATTGCAGGGCTTCTCCATGGCAAGGTAATTACATAAACTTATCCATAACTAAATTAGAAAAGACCTGCATGATTGTATAGAGCTAAATTCAGAGGCTTACTTTCTAACTTAAATACACTATCAAATTGACCATTTGGCAGTTTAAATGATTTGTTTATCCTCTTTGAGGCTTAATTTCTAACTTAAATACACTATCAAATTGACCATTTGGCAGTTTCAATGACTTGTTTATCCACTTTTCAACTGTAAACTGCCTGTGCTTAAGCAGATTCCAGATGTAAAGCATTCTGCTCCACAAGATATGGAGAAGTTCTTCACAGGTACAACCAATATATTGTTTGCATTTGGAGGTCACGCTATTACAGTGTAAGTGTTCCTATTCACCCATATTGATCTGAATTGAATTCCACCATTTTGATCAGTTTGGGTTGGAATACTCTGTCACATGTGAGAGAGAATAATACTACATGGATATACAGATCTAGTTTGTAAGGTATATCTGCACCACCAATAATAAATATAAGTAAATTTGCATGGACCCATTTGAGGCAAAATCCAATGTTTATGAACTAGTATAGATTAACAGATAAGTATATCCAATTGTCAACCAGTTATACTTACAAACCATTTCATTCAGCTTAATTTTCATGGTACTAATTGATAATATCTATGTCACTTGTTTCTGTAACAGAGAGATTATGCACGCCATGTGGCAACCCAAGGTGTACAAATACGTGTATCTGTGGACAGTGGGATATGTTTTAACGATAACCATGCCTCATTGTATCGTACTATATTCTAACTTCGGTGACGAGCTTCTCAACCATTCAAATGCTTTGTCTGTGCTTCCAGAGTCAGTTTTCAGGAGCATTGCCCTGTGTTTCATGATCGGCCATCAGGTAAACAAATCAAATTTTACAAATTTTGTTAACATCGGCCATGAAGAAAGATTAGGATTCTTCTTAGTTTTATTATATTTATATTATCGCATTATTATATGTTTTATATAAATTAAATGATTTGAAAATAAATACAAATTTATTTTACTTTAAAAATATCACCTATGTATATGTAAGTAGATTAAAACTAATAAATATTAGTCATGTATATGTAAGTAGATCAAAACTTATTTTAGCTTTTTAGTGGCATAGATTAGTTGGCTATATTACCTATGTATATGTAAGTAGATCAAAACTTATTTTAGGTTTTTAGAGGTACAGATTAGTTGGCTTTAAAGTGTGTTGTTAAGATATTTTTATGTTTTTAAAGAGAGTTTACAGTGATAGTGATATAGATTAGGGTGAACAATATATGTGTTGCTATTACTTTATTAATAGGTTGGGCAGTATATGT